>CALNHX010011044.1:0-35204 GCA_940337035.1 Agriotes lineatus
GGTGAAACACGGATTATTCGAGTTCTTAGCAATAATATACTAATCCAGTTGGTTTATTTTTAAAACTACATTTCAGGATTGTGCTCCCTTCTGTTTACGATTAGATATTGGAAATTTCCATATTCTAGCCCTTATAACAATCCCAAATGCCGCCAAATTTTACTTTAAATATTATTTAACGATAACGTTTTTTCGACGGCTTTTTTATCCTAGATTCTGTTTTGTGTGGGTTTTTTGTCCGGGGGTTTTTTGTCCGGGGGTTTTTTGTCCGGGGGGTTTTTTGTCCGGGCGGTTTTTTGTCCGGGGGTTTTTTGTCCGGGGGTTTTATGTCCGGGGTTTTTTGTCCAGGGGTTTTTTGTCCTGACACCATTAGTGCTATAACTTCAGTTTACTTAGGTCTCTACATGGACAGGAGATTAACTTGGAGCCTTCATCTTAACAAAAAGCTGACTGAATCATATGCAAGACTTAGCATGATGTATCCAATTCTAAACAGAAAATCACCACTTAAAATTAAGTGTGGAACACTGATCTATACCTCAATCATACGGCCTATATTCACGTATGGATGTAGTGTTTGGAGTGCTACCTCTGCAAACAATCTGAATAAATTGCAAGTGCAACAAAACAAAGTGCTCCGCATCATTACCGGAGCAAACTGGTTCGTCAGAAATTCCCAACTTCACCGAGAAACTGGCATTCCACTAATCCACCAGTACATAACAAAAGTGGTTAAAACATTCTATAATAACTTAGACCAGTGCGATGAAGCGGTTTATTATAATCTAGGGCAACAATTGTTGCATACCAGACTTAAAACGTAAACTACGAGTTGATCTACTGCGCAGTGATAGTGATTGATGCTCTCGGTCTATAAACTTAACCTTACATTGACACTGCGCCCGAGTTAGCGAATTATTTCTTTAAGTTCTCATTTGTATCTTCATTAGTAAGTAATGAGTAGCATGTACATGAAATAGCACGTGCTAAACTGACAAATAAAACTTTGAAAAAACAAACCATTTACATAATAGCTATTTATGCAACAAGTGCTAAAAGTTGAGGTTTATGCACGAGTTGCATACAATATTTTTTCTACGACTTTAAATTTACTGTTATTAATCCATAAATGTCGATTTAACAAAGTTTTGCATCTACGACAGTTATAATTTATGTCATAATAAACAGATGGCCTTGACGCGCAAGTGAATGTGGAGCCAGTACTGTCAAAGTCAGTTATCAAAGGTAATTATTAATACTACACATCTGACTGTATTAATTACATAACGGTTTAATTATTTAAAAAACACTACCTCTAACGCAAGAAGTAACTAGAATAACTTTACAATCTCACTTCCAGTTCGAAATTGTAGTTTTATAACCTCACTTCAATTTATAACACGTGCTAAAAGTAAACAGCTGATTTCTTTAAACACAGTAAATTATAAAACGTCACTTTTAGTGAAAAAAGCTAGCGCTAAAAGACCTACTTTTAGTGGTGCTTGTAGAAAAAATATTTTTCTCTTTCGATATACCTTACTATTTACGTGTGTTTAAGTGGTACAGTAATATGTTTAAATGCGGTTTCTGATACACATTCCTTACGTTCGATTCTAAACTATCCACCCAGTGCATCCTTTTGTTTTTATATTAACGATACAATACTACAATAATAAATACTGTATTTTATTGTTCATTCTAGAATTAGATCACCAGTTGTAGCTGCAATGGATGTCGGTGATGAGCAGAAGTATGAAACAAAATCAAATTTGGACGAAATGCGGTGGACAGATGTAAAACAAATTCAACATCGCTATCTCATCAATTTTCCTAAGAAACTAAAAAGGGAGTTACCGGTGGAAGTGGAATTGCCGTATCCAATATTAGATCCAGTCCACATAACAGACCATGACAAATATGGAAGGCTGTTTAAATCCGTACCAAAGATAGATACTCGTTTAGCATATTGTAGAAAAATGTACTCAAAAAGTAATCAAAAGTTGTTGAAGAAAAGTATCGATCAAAATCAATATTTGGAAGTGCCTCGGTATATGGTACAGGTCGCTTCGGGAGCATTTGAAAATTGTGAAGATTGTTCATGGCATTACACAGGTGGGACATTAGACTGTTTTTCTTTTAACAATTCTACTTATGTAGTAAAATTAAATTCAGATTACATCGTACAAGTGATAGATATAAATGTACCAACTGCAACCATTAATTTAAAACTTGACAAACATTCACCTATATACAATGTGAAAGCAAGGTGCCATAATGAAAATGTTTTTATAATGGTGCGTCAAAAGTGTAAAGTGACCTTGTTTTATGTGACTCATGATGATTGTTTACAAGCAAAATGTATGTGGAAAATAGAAACTACCAATTTTTCATTTATAGATGTGGCTTTTAATGAGTATAACAGTAAAGAAATGTCGGTTATAGACAATGTCCACAATTTGATGATAAAAGATTTTAAAACACACAAAGACATAGGCAATCACAGTTTTTTAACCAACTCTACACGTCCAGTTGATCATCTTGCTCAAATTGATTATATTGATGCTAACACATTGTGCTTGATGACCCGACATTGCTTTTATATTGTAGATACAAGATCATTTTCCATACAGGAATCATTTTATTTAAATTCGTGGCTTAAATGTGACAATTTATGTACTTTTTTAAAAGATGCACAAAACTCACATTCAATTTGTGCGTCTTCTACTCATAATGTTGTAAAGCTCGACATACGTTCTTTGAAGTTTGGTGATAAAGTTTCTCATATGTTATCTACACCACCATTTTTATCAAGCATGATAACACAACCTAGTGGAGAATATATTTCTCTATTTGGTGAACATGTTAGTGATAAAGTTCTTTTATATAGTTGTTCAAATTCGTTGAATATCCCACAATATGTCCCAAGCACGAGGGATACTTTAATAGCAACAAGTTTATCGAGAAAAATTAATCATTCTGATTCAGTTGAGAATAGATTAACTTTACCAATTCTCGGTCTAAAGTTATACAATGATGATGTGTCTGGTAATGTTGTATTATTCACATCAAATTCGGTGGGAGACGTATTTAAACAGAAAGTTTCACAAACAGTACCAACACGTGCCAATGCAATAAACAGACTAGCAGATTGGATTAATATATTCCCATATAAACCAAAAACAATAGAAGCCACTAGTATTTGCAATTTAAGCAATACCATGCATGCCATTTGTAACCATTTTCCAAAAGAGCAGAAGCTCATTGCTCTAATGAAGGAGAACAAGTGTCAAAAACTGTTTGAGAAAAATTTTGCTGAATTGACTCGTAAACTTGGAGGAAGTGTTGGAGAAGCAATGAATGCTATATGGACAGAAGATAAAGTTGTAACAGATGATAGCGGTATATCTTCATCTTTGTCATCTAAACACAAGGTTTCTGAATGGTTGGATTCGGTTCCATCATAGCAAAATAAATACAGTTGTTATTTTGTGTTGCTTGTAACAGTTTTAATTGCATGTAACTAATATAATTAGTTGTAAATAATATATTTGTACACACTGAATTATTATGTGACCAAATATGAGTATATGTATATTGTAATACTGTTTATAAAATATTATACATATAAAAGTATTGTGAAGTATCTATTAGCAAATACTGCAGAATATATTTAGTTATTTTATAACATATACACGGTTTGGAAAAAAAGGTGATGTAAAATTTAATAATAGATATGAGGGCGGCTGATAAGTAACGCCTGTTGGCGCATTTCTCTTGACTGGAATGGGTAGTGACAAGATTTGGCTGGAATTTGAGAGGTATCTGCGTTGGGATCTAGCACATCAATGGTTCAGTAGCTTGTTTTGTTTTTGCATAGTTAAAGAAAGGTAAAATCAAGTTCTGACACACTGTTAAAACAGCGTGCGGTTATTGAATTTTTTCATACCCGAGGTTGTAATCATTCAGCTGAAATTCATTTTCCTCCTGCATCATGATGCCAGCCAAACCCCACTGCAGCGCCCAGATGCTTGTTGACCCACCGTATAGTCCAGATCTGGCTCCCAGTACTTTTCATCTGCTTTCTAAGTTGAAGGGGAGTCTCGAGGAAATCAATTTGGTTCTGGTTTCGGAAAACAGATCAACAATTTTTTGTCAATGGTTACAAAAACTGGGTTTGACGTTAAAGAAATGTATTGACGCAAGAGGAGATTATGTGGAATTTTACAAACTTCACCATAACTTCTTGTATATAGTGGCAGTTGGCTCATTTTAATATCTTTAACGGCTTAAGTGCAATCGAGCTTTCCCGTACTAATGATTCACCCTGTATATATATTAGTACAAATAATTATTAACAAAATAACAATATTAAACGATAGTAATTCAATACGGAAAAAAAATACATTAACATTTTATAATAATAATTTTAATTTTACAGAATATTTTGATTTTGAATATGTAACAACAATTTGCTTTTAAAAACTCGACTTGATCTGCTTGCTTTAATATCTTCTGGTAATTTGTTATAGATATCTACCCCTTCAATTAATAAAGAGTTCATTGTAGAACGATAATTTGAAAACAAAAAAAGATAGCCAATTTTGGTTTTCGCCATTAAGCTTTTTTAGAAAAATAAGGTCGAGGATTGGAAGTCTATTTTTCCATATCACCTATAATTATTGAGATTTCATATAAAAACCCTGTAGATCAAAATTTGAAAAAACTATTTATCGTTAAATCACATGATTAAAATAGAAACTGTTAGACACGCTACTTATGATATTTTCTAAGCATGTAGAATGCAAGAAAAAATGCTAAAAAGAGAGAGATAAGCTCCGATTAATGATGCTCATGGTAAACTCTAAAGTAGTGAAGAAGAAATATAACATCGATAAATACTCGTATTACATAACAAATCTGATGAAGTACAAAAACTTCTCAAATCTGCTCCTAAATATGCCGCAATGTAAAAGGAAGGGCAAAAACCAGAACTGAGGAATCTTGGCAAAAATGAATTTGCACCAAAACAGGTCTGCAGATTATAATGGATGATTATTACATATTTTTATTTCCCTCATCTAAAAGACAAAAAACGAAGGAAAAAGGAGCAACAAATAAGTGTGTTGTGTTTAATGTAGTGGCATCCCAGAGGTATGATGGATCTGCAGTTACTAAAATCACGCTGAGTTCGAATCCCATTTACAATAATTTTTTTATTTGCAAATTGATGTAATTTGCATTACCAAGTGTTTCCTTTTATTGTTTTAGTATTATTAGGAACATTAAGATATTTTTATCTCAATTTGCCTTTGATTTTTCAAAATATGACACTAAATATTTTGAAAAATTTCCACTTGCGATGGAAGTTCTGAGATTTTTTTATGGTAGTGAAATAAATAACTACACCGAATGGTAGAAGAGGACCGGTTGTATATGTATGTATGTATGTATGAAACTGCAAATAAGACACATTACTGTAAATAGGGAAGGGAAGAGGATTCTGAAGTTAATTTTAAACAAAAAGTTTCAACTCAAAATTGTCGGTGTGGTCGGCGATTTCTTGCCCTGGTGGTTTTTGGCATACATTTGCCCTTCTGAAAACAGTGAAAACTTAGTAAATGCAAATATACAGTGTGTCCCCGGATAGGTGAAACGACTCTTGTGAAAGGTAAAAAATTTTCGATTTAAATTTTCATTTTTTGGGGTTCAGCCCTGCTTGGTTAAAGGCGAATTTCTAACATAATTTCAGTTTTGAAAAATCAAGTATGCCTTGGAAATTTTCAAAAAACCTATTTTGCTGTAAAGTGCCTTTTATGTGAGAAATACGACAGAAAGTTATTAATAAAAGTTGTTTAGAATCAACATCTAGGCCCCTATACCAAATTTCAAAATCCTCGGCCAACTTTGATCTCACACAATTTATTTTATGTTTAGGTCCCAAATCAAAGAATTTAATTTTAACAAAGATTTTTATTGGCAAAACAAATAGTTTTAACAAAGTTCTTTATTTCACAATAAAAAACTTTGTTAAAAATAACATTCTTTGATTTGGGAAATAAACTTTAAAGAAAATGTGAGAAATCAAAGTTGGCCGAGGATTTTGAAATTTGGTATAGGAGCCTAGATGTTGATTTTAAACAACTTTTATTAATAACTTTTTGTCGTATTTGTCACATAAAAGGCACTTTATCTTACAGAAAAATGGGTTTTTTGAAAATTTCCAAGGCATATTTGATTTTTCCAATCTGAAATTATGTTAGAAATTCGCCTTTAAATAAGCAGGGCTGAACCCCAAAAAATGAAAATTTAAATGGAAAATTTTTTACCTTTCACAAGAGTCGTTTCACCTATCCGGGTACACACTGTATATCCAGATCCAGATTAATGAATTTCATAAGAAAAGAACATGGTGGCAATTTGGTGTTTAGGCAGACAAGGCTACTGCTATTTCAGTTATCGAAATAGATATAAATGTGTTTAATGTTCCTCAATTCCAGTTGATTAGATTTTGTTGGAGGATGAAGGGCTAATACACTACAATAATTTATAAAAGAGGGAGACGATATTTTGCGTACACATTATATATATACCTGGAATGAAACCGGGAAAATTTCAGACAAATACATACAGGGTGAGCACCTTAAAAAAATTAAATTTTGTTTATTTTTCATTCAACTGAGTAATAGATACAAGTAATAATTTGTATATAGTGCGGGATTTATTCTTACCAAAAATGGGAGCCAATAGATACAGAATAAATGTTTTACGATACAAAAAGGAGGCACAAATTAGCGCGTTACTAAATATAGCTGCAACGTAGGAATTCGAGAGGTCGGTGCTTCCTGGCACAGGTAGAAATTGCCCAGTCTCTTACAAATCCCACAAAACGTTGTAGTCTAAGAGCCAGCAACAAAAATAGTTACATCATTTCATTAAGAAAATATTTCATCTTATTATACTCTCTTAACGTCGCTGATAATTAATTTGGAAGTCTGCCTGGTTTTAGATAGTGGAAAGAAGTAGAGATATATCTATTTCACATGTTCCTTCAGAAAAGTATGTTTAGTTATGTGAAACTGACCTGACAAAATGTCACGTATCCTTTATAAATTAAGTTGTAATTTTTTATCTTTGACAAACATTTTTAGCTATACGTGTATTTGTCAAATTATAACTTAAATTTAAAAAGGATACGTGACATTTTGTCAGGCCAGTTTCACATAACTAAACATGACCTACAGGGGATACTTTTCCCAACAACCATAAAAAATGAAATACCGAGAGAAAGAATAAATTTGTAATAAGAGTCACCTGTGATACGTATCATACCAGTCTGAAGTTGGTAGCATTGTCAGTCTACGTCAAATTAGAGGTTGTCAGGTTAGGTTTTGTGTCACTTTGTGTCAAATAACAAACAAAACCTAACCTGCTAACCTCGAATTGGACATACACCAACATTACACTTCAGTACTGCCAGATACGTTTATTTTATCTGTCATCTCTACCACTTTGCGCCCCTGCTGCAGCTTTCTCTACCACCGGAAACCAGGCAGACTTCCAAATCAATTATCAGCTATGTTAGTGTTATCCTGGTCGATTCAACCACAGCGATCGTTGCTAAACTTAGTCTTCTTCTTTATGTGTTCTCTGATCGCTATGCCATCCCAGTTTGTTGGTAAAAGTTCTTCCGCAATAATTACAAAATAGGTTTCCATTTTCGTCATAAATGTATATAATAGTTATGTGGATCTGTTTTGTTTTTATTTCGTTCCTTGTCCTGTCTAGTTCTTGCAGCCGACATTGTTCAAATGTATCAACTCTATCAACTCCATAGATTGCGATTTGTAGCATCATGCTCCCCAAGTGTCTAAGGATATATTGCAGCTTTTTATGTTTTTCTTTACTGCATCTTGATATCTCAGGATTTGTCCTCCTGCTTTCCTTTCCCTATATAGTAGTTCAGAATATAGTAGTTGCTTGGGAAGCCTGTCCGTTGGCATTCTAATAATGTGACCACACTATCGCATATGCCGTTGCATTAATAGTGCTTCTACATCGTGCATTTGGGTTTTTCTTAAGATATCTGTATTAGAAATGTGGTCCTGCCATTTTATATTCATAATAGAGCAAATGCATTTCATATGGAATTGATTTAGTTTTTTAATGTGATGTCTATATGCAGTCCAAGTTTCAGACCCATACGTTAATGTGGGCAGAACAGCTGCTTTATATACATTGAGCTTAGTTTGCAATGTGATGTCATGAGAACTAAACAGCTTTCGGTGTAGTTTGCCATATGTCATTGCTGCATGTGCAATTCTTCTATTGACTTTTACATCGATTCTATTATCCGCGGAGATGTTGTTACCAAGGTATACGAAGTTACAAACTTCTCTAAGCTGGTTTCCTTCAGTGTGAATGTTTAAGGAAGCATGTTGGATCTGATTTCGTATATGCTGCTGCATCACTTCCGTTTTGTAATAGTTGATTTTTAAACCAAACCTGGTGCATGCATAGTAAAGTCTCATAACACTTTCCTGCAGGACCTCTGGGGAGTTGGCTACTAAACAGACATCGTCCGCATAGAGTATTTCGGTTAGCCTTGTGAGTTGTACTTTAGTTGATGTTTTTAATCGGGAAAGGTTGAATAACCCTTTACTACAACGATATTTTATATTAATGGCATTGAACATTCCTTGCAGGGCTTGCCTGATCGTAACTGCAAAGTATAGAGCAAATAGTGTTGGAGCAAGTATGCATTCTTGTTTAACGCCTACTGTGACCGGAAATTCGTCTGAGAGCTGCCCATCAATACTTAATTTACAAGTCATGCCTTCATAAAGTTGTTGCACTATGTTGATAAGCTTTGGAGTACCACCTAGTTTCCTTAACACCAGCCAGAGGGCTTCCCGTGGGACCCTGTCAAATGCCTTTTCTGGGTCGACGAAACGGGCATATAGAGGTTGATACTGTTCAAGACATTTTTCTTGTAGCTGTCGGATAGCGAAGATAGCATCACAGGTTCCACGATTAGCTCGAAATCCGCACTGTGATTCCGGTAGTACTTTTTCAGCGAGAGGTGTAGGCGTTTTAATAAAATCCTTGCCAGTATTTTTCCAGCTATGTCAAGCAGGGTAATACCTATGTGTGAGTTGCAATCAATGGTGTCGCCTTTGCCTTTGTAAATTATGGTTACGACAGACACTCTGAATTCTTGAGGAACAGTTTCAGTAATTCCACATGTGAAGTTATATATGACTTGTAGTCTAATTCCTCCTGCCTTATAGATCTCGGCAAGTATATTGTCCTGACCTGCCGCTTTACCATTTCTCATATCACTTATTGTCCAGGCCTTCTATGGGTTCCTTATCAGTTATTTCAGCTATAAAATTTAAGTCAGGTGCTTTTTCCGAATTTAGTAAGTTTCTAAAATGTTCTAATCAACAATTCAAGATTTCTTCTTTTCCTGTGAGGCGGGTGCTATCTAAGGATTTTAATGTGTTTGCCTTACGTATTGTGGGTCCACACACTTCATTCATTTTATCGTAAAAAATCCAATTTGGTTTGTGTCAGCTAGGTGTTGCAGCTCAGAGGCTCTATTTTGCCACCATTCATTTTTTAGTGAACGAGTCACCGTTTTAAGCTCTGTATGTATTTGGTTTACTTTTTGCTTGAGTAAATCAGAGGATCTATCTTTCTCCCATCTTGATAGTGCTGTTCAATATTTATAAAGCAGTTTCGATAGTTGTTCATTGTTCTCATCGAACCACTCTATGATTTTTACCTTGTAATGCCCGAACAACCACTCTCCTGTGACCGTCTTCGTGCAGACATTTGACTAGGTGCAGGAACAGCAGACCTTTCTCTGTTGCCATTTGTCCATTGCCAAAGGTCTTTTGTTTGGTCAAGTCCTTAGAGTTTAGCAAGTTTCATATGCACGTGAGTGTATTATAGTGGAACGACAATTGCGCAGTTGTGGATCCACTCATTAGTCCTTGAACTTCTGATCCGCCACGATTGGAGAGGTTTTCGGATGTAGTCTCTGGCCATCCAACAACTATTGGTCCCATGTTGGTGCCCTCTGAGCCTTTGACATTTCTCTGCTATAAATGCGACGTCTGCCACATTAGTATGCCTATCGACATGTTTTGCCTTCCATCCCATTTTAGTCTTCATGCATGTATGTGGTGGAACATCCATATCAGATTCCAATAGGTTAATTAGAATCCCCCTCATCTAGGTTTAGCTTGCCGGCCAAGGCAGTGTACCGGGGTATGCCCGCTGCATGCACGACAGCTACTTGGAGCCACTAGAGGAGAGTTGTGGGTGTCTGGAGACCAGTGCGTCAAGTGTCCTGCACATGTGCAGAAGTGGCCGACACTGAGTGAAAGGTGCTAGCCCTAGACACCCACCATACCCCAAGATGTTAAGAGAGTATAGTAACATGGATATTTTCTTAATGAAATGACGTAACTATTTTTGTCGCTGGCTCTCTATCTATTGTGAGCTGCACATGCCTGCCAATCGAATTCGATCACCAGTAAACCACCAGTAGGTTTTTTTTTATTTGAAATTTATTTAATTTATTAGAAACGTGAAGATATTTTTACTCCTAATTTAATTTGATTTTTAAAATTATTTATTGTCACAACGTTGCCGACGAAAGTTTTTGTTTTTCTGCTGTTTTTTTAAGTGTTTCATTTCTGCTTCACTTTATCCTCTTGTTTCTCTTGGATGGTCCAGCTTTCGCTTGCATATAGTATTGTTGGAACCACTACAGTTCTGTATACGTGTATTTTTGTTTCAGTTCTTAGTTCCTTTTTTCCATAAATAGTTTTATATAATGCATAATATACATTGTTCCTTTCTTAATGCATTTTATTATTTCAGAATTTATTGTTCCGTCATATGATAATATGCTTCCCAAGTATTCAAAGCACGGTACTTGCTCTATTATGTCTCCTTTGCATATTATGTTTCGTATGTCGTTGCCTTCTCCATTCTCTTCTTTCCATTTATTTATCTGCATTAGTTTAGTTCTATTTATATTCATCTCCATTTTCAGCTTCTCAAGCTCCTGCATCCAGATGTTCATCTATTTCTGACCTTGCTGTGTGTATCTGCTATCAGCACTATGCATATATCTAATACTTACTATATTGCTAGCGGCTATGAGTGGGAAACTGGCCGATGAAGTGAGACACACAACCAACTCCTTCATGTATACGGTGAGCTGTGCGCAAGCGCGGCGGCGTCGTCCGCCCAATGGGGAAGTGGTCAAGTTTAAAATTCGCTTCTAAAGGCGGAGTTCGAATTCTCACGCATGCGCACGAGACGCGTTATACTCTAAGTGAGACTATGTCGGCGCCGTAATGTTTCTGAAGTTTCCAGGCCCTACCAGCAATATATGTGTATTATATATATGGCACTATGTCATTAGCATACAGGAGGTTATTTATTTTCAGGGCTCATTTTTTATATCCTACTAAGCTTTTAGGTGTTTTTTCTTTAGTGTTCCTTAGTATTTTGTCCATCACTATAATAAATAATAGTGGACTTCAGCTGTCTCCCTGTTTTATTCCCTTTCGTATTTCAAAGAATCGTGATCTTCTATTAATTTGCACTACGCCGTAGACATTTTGGTATACACTTTATCACTTTTATTAATTTTTGTGGTACTTGTATTTCTTCTAGACAGTTCCATTGTATTTGTCTTTCTATGTTGTCAAATGCTGCTCTAAGGTCTATGAAAACTAGGTATAGTAGTTTGCCAGTTTCCATTGCTCTCTTAATCAGGTTCCTAATAATTATTCTGATATTGTCATTTGTTTGTCTTTGGGGTCTAAAAGCGGCTTGTTCGTCTTCCATTTTTGCTTCAACCTCTGTTCTTAATTTTCTTTCTATTATTCTTGTGTACAACTTGAAACATACTGTGGATAGATAAATGGGTTTGTAGTTATCACAATCTGATTGTTCACCTTTTTTATAAATTGGGATTATTAGGTTCTCCTGCTAGTCTTTTGGTATCTGGTCTTCCTCCCATGCTTTCTCGCAGATCTTCCAGAGCCATGTAACTACCTTATTCCCCTCCCCCCCTCACTTTATCATTTCAGCTTCGATGTTGTTTTCTCCACATGCTTTTCCTGTTTTTAATCTATTTATTGCTTCGTAGACTTCTTCATTTATTTTTGTAGTATGGTTGTTTTCGTCTTCTGGTTTTTCTTCATAACTTAAATTCTCTTTTATTTGTTTGTTGCTGTTTTGTATTCATTTTTTCACAGTAATATTCTGCCCATGCTTCTAAGGTCTCTTCTTCATTTGTCATTAATTTTCCATTTCAATTTTTGATGCTTCTGTTTATTTTTCTTGTTTTCCCTCCTATTTTTTTAATTGTATTCAAGAATTTTCTGTTATTTAATTCATAATCTTCTTCCATTTCTTTTCCAAATTCCTCCCAGCTTTTGGCTTTGGCCTCTTTTATGACTTTCTTGGCCTCGTTCCTTTTTTTTTATGTAGTCCGCTCTATCTTGTTCCTTTTTTGTTTTGTAATATTTTTTTGCCCTTATTGCTTCTCTCACTTGCTTATTCCGCCATCTTGTCCTTTTATACCTTGTATTTACGTCTTTCTTTCTGCATACCTCTTCTGCTGCCTGCTTTACGATGTCTTTAAATTAGTTCCACCTATCTTCTAGCGTCTAAGTCTGTTGTGATTCTTAATCTCTACTTAAGGCCCATAAGGAGAGAGACTTGAACTTGTGATTACTCCTACTTGAATTTAAATAGGCAACCATCATTACGCTTGCTGGGATCTGCGGTTTCATTCAGACTACCTGCATTCCTTAGCGGTAATGACCTTTCTTGGAAAGGATTAGTTTTTCAGATCAACGGAATGTTTCAAAAATGGTTTTTCTAGCAATTAGCAGGCAGTGTCGTGCATATTTACGTATACAATATACATTCTCCATAGCTAAACGCAATACCAATATATTACGCAATTCATAATTTGAAACACTCAAAAATGTTTACTATTGTTGTTTAATTATAATACGGTTTTGTCTGTCTTGTACTCTTTTTCTACGTATTATTTCTGTGTACCCGACACCTGTGTGGTACAAGGGTCATGATTATATATATATATTTCTGTGTATTATTTATTGGAATAAATCAAATCAACTAATACAATAAAATACATTTTCTGAAATGTTTGTAGGTACCTACGATCATTGGGACTGCATGATAATAAAAAAAGTATCTTTTGGCGTAATAGTAACCAAGTTGAATTCATTTTACATGTACTAAAATGTCGTAATCGATAATAATTTATAAAATGATTAATCAAGTAAATAAATTTTAATAAATTACATGGTGGCTCACAATTTTATTGTCTGATTCATCCATTAATTATGTACTGTCCCTACAGTTTTTTCATTATTCTTTATTGTTCGATTCCAACATGTACAGTCGTGTGCAAATAAATCTGGGACAGTGTTTTTTTCACATGCAGATTCAGTTAAGAATTGAAGAATATCTCCATTGATTTCCTGCTTTCAGAAAGAGTTACATTAAACTTGAACAGGTACTGAAACCCGTAACTCTCTCTGATAAGAGGAAATCCATGGAAATATTCTTCAAATTCTTAACTGAATCTGCTTGTGAAAAAAACACTGTCCCAGATTTATTTGCACACGACTGTACATGTTTATATTCAGATGCATGGTATTTTTAATAAAATTAAACCTGGCGTTGATAATAACAGTATATCAAGAAGCAGCAGCAATAAAAAAATATCTTGCGATACCATGACAGACATGACATTTTCCAGTTGAATGTTGGGGAAATTAGAAAATAGTTATCTATAATGGACTAGCAGACCCGGCAAACGTTGTGCTGTCCAAAAATAATTTATTTTTGTACACACATCTTCTGAATATGAGCCAAATTAGACCATAAATATCTCGACTCCAGCTCCACCTACCAGGTCATTTTTTGTTAAAATATTTCTTTCCACGTAACTAACATATATTCTGAATATGAGCCAAATCGGACGATAAATACAATTTATCGAAATATTTCGACCTAAAATGGTTGTTCATAAAAACCGGCCTACGATCTAAGTCTAAAAATTTGCTAAATTTTAAGCTATCATACAATTTCATCGGTCCAGTATCTTCAGAGGAGTAGCGAACAAAGATACATACAAAGAAAGAGACCACAGATTTTATGGTATAGATTGGGGTAGATGAACTCGGTAAAGCACGTTCTTCCAGATTTATTTACTCTTTGTATTGATTTGATATTCTTATAATTCAATTTGACAAATAAGTACCTAATGTCATTTCGTACGTCAAACGTCATTACTTTTCATAGCAGTGTTATGAATGCCGTTTCTAATCCAACTGACTAATGTTGAACGGTGTGTTAATGATTGCAACAAAAAAATGTAGTTTCGATTTTGTTAGGTTACGTAGCATAATTATAACCATTAATTCTTTGTGATTAAATCGAAATAGCTGCGATTTTTAATTTAATACACTATATAAAAATCTGGTGTGATACACTCACACAACTTCCTCTTACAGTGATCTTATAATTAGCCAAAACTTTTACTTTTAATTTTTAAGCATTTGTCAAAATATTTCAAAAATTCAAAATTCTACAAAAACGGTACAAAATAAGAGTGTTAGTTGAAGAGACAAATTTTCTCTAAAATTTTAAGCTGAATTAAAAAATGTAATAATATACCGGGTGTTCTATTTAAAATAGGAGTTAATTAAAAAAATAGAAAACAAACAAAGAACCCCATTTTAGAAGTATTCAACTAGAAAATTACCTATCTCACATCAATACACATTAAAAATGTAATAAAAATGTGAAGTTTGAAAAAATCGTTATAACCGTTTTTGAAGAAATAAAAAAAAACTGAAAAATCACAAGAGTAAACACCTACTTCCGGTTATGCGTTTTTATTCAAAAGCTTGCTCTCTCATCTACATAGTACATAAAACTTATATATGAAGTTTCAACGCCATACCTCTTTTTGTTTTTGAGATATTCTGTTCACAGACAGACTGACAGATAGACAAACACTCAGACAGGCACACAGACAAACAGACCAATGAACAAAAACATGTTTTTTTGGGTTCAGGGGACTCTAAAACGTGAAGATCTGTTGAAAACTCAATTTCGAATTTTTGGGGTGAATCCAATACTTCCTTTATCGTAAAAGGAAGTAAAAACATACATACCGTGTGAATAATGTAAGATTATACATTGGCAACTTTATTTTAGCATTAATCAATTTACTCATGCTAGTAACAATTGCCGGTTTTTTCTGTAGTCACTGTGTTGCTATTTTGTTTACCAATACCATGGTAACATTAAGTAAATTACCTATGTCTAATTTTGCATAATTCAGCCATGTACAGTCTTACATTATTTTCACTGTATATGGGCATTTAAAGTGAAGTTTAGTTCATTTTTTTTGAGAAAAATGTATAGAAAGTAAGGGATTTCTAAAATATCAATTCTGCAACAGATTTCTTGGAATACCTTACATTATAAATTCGAAAGTAATTTTCTTTAAATAGAATCTAGGTGCGATAACGGTAATGACATGTAACGGCTAATTATTTGATTATGAATAAAAGTAATAACATCATTAGTCAGCTGACCAAGAAGCCAAGTAATAAAATAGTATATTATGTTATTAGGAGCAAAAGATACTTTTGCTCCGAATAACATATAGTATTTTTTCTTCAAACGTTTTTATAACAAATTATTTACAACTTTGTGAACGAAATTCGAAGAAAATTACTTGATCTCGTCAGCGGCAGATAATATCTGCCGCTCGTCAGCGGCCGTCAGCCGCTTGGCAATAAAGTAACAGTTTAGCATCATCAATCCAGCAGTATAATGCCATATTTTACTGCCGTTTGAAGAAAAATATCTTTACCTTTTCTTCAAATCTTTAAATAGATAGAAGTTTTATCGGCTTCGCCGCCTACTTCTTGTAATCGTAAATTTAAAAAAATCCGTATTTGCTATTATCGTAGCGCATTCGGTGGTGATACTGTGCTTGCAGCAAAGACTATCTAATATTAGATAGTCTTTGCTTGCAGTGTGTTTATATTATAATCGATGTTTATACAGCAATATTTATTATGTCTTTACTATGTTTATTCATCAAATTCGGCAGATATTATGACATATCTAACCAGCATTTGAAATGAAGAACGAGAGCCAAACCGGTGTAATCTGTTGCGTTTCGCGGATTTCTAATCTGCTCGTTTAGCTCAGAACGCTCTAGGCTAAAAACCCGTCTACCTGAGCAGAGCGCAATGGGGCATTTTGGTACCGTGTTTAGTAATTTTGTTAGATTTAGATACGGTTTTTGAATGATTCCGGGTTTAAATGAATGTCAAAGTATATTGTCAATATTGATTTTGGTATTAATTGTGTTTATACACCCTTGTACATCACCATTTTTTAAAAAGTGCCACTCTTGTAGTTAATATTTAGTCAATTGAAAAATCACATTTTATTAATTTCTACCTGATCAAAATTGAATATAAGCACAACATATTGGTAAACCGCAAGTAATATAGTTAAGATTCATATTAATGTAGCCAGGCATCTTCCAAGTTGATTCAGTCAGGCAGAAATAACATTACAAGTTTATTACATTTCAAATAATGTATTCTTGTAAAATGTGTTGCCTACTCCCTGTCCTTATGAGCCTTAACTCTCTCTCTCTCTATTTGCTCTTTGTATTTTTATCTTACTTCTTCACAGAAGAAGATCATGCTGATTAAATCATTTAAATTATGCATTTTGTTGTGAGATAAACATTGTAACAAAAAAAATAATTAAATCACAAAAACATTTGTGCGAGTTTTTTGTCCCCACTCCTTAGCTGGTTTTGTAACTTCAGATTATTAGTGGACAAGTAAAAATTAAACTGCTATAATTTAGAAATATTTGCAATCTAAAAAGTATCATGTGAGTTTTAAATTTTTGTAATTGCTTAAAGGATTATAATTTTTGAATTTCATACAGGAATATGTGGTGCATATGGAATTGTGTGTTATTTAGAACAAACAATTATTTGGATGTAAAATATAGCGCAGACACTGTACAAAATGGTTCATTAGTTGTGTTGTGTAAGTTTAAATTTAGTAGAAAATTCTTTAAAAGGCATTTTAGAGATCAACTTTATGCCGAATAGTGATATAACGATAAACTTTTACAGAAACGATGCTTTTGCAAAATGCAATGCCCTGCAAATCTTCTTTGGGTTAAAAGTGTTTCATTTAAGTTAATTTGCAAGTGTGTAATAATGAAATTCAGAATTTGCATAATCCAACTAATAAAATATTAGTATGTACAGTGAAATCTCTCACAACGGACACTCCATTAAGCGACAGTGGACATTTTTCTTGGCACCGTCGGGAACCAATGTAGTTTAAATGCAAAGGCATCTCCATTAAGCGGACTCTCTATTAACAGGACGCGGACAGGAAACTTCTGGAAATGGTTAAATAATTCCCTCTTTTAAGCGGACATGTTACTAATTATTATGTGCTTAAATGCTAGGGAATTAGGGGAATTACATGTTTTCATATGTGTGATATGGGGTGCGTTATAAATTGCGTGTTCAGATGCTAGCTAGGAAACTAGGGGAATTACCTCTTTTCATACGCGTACTATGTTTTCCCTCACCTCAGTTACGTATCTGAATTTCGAAAGTGAAAGAAGTGTTTTGCGAAAACGATTTTATATATAGCAAAGTGCTCTTTGTTTATAGCTGCATTTGATTAAAAGCAGGTAGGTTTTCTTCATTACAAGCTGCAGTTGATATGTATGTATTAAAGCTACTATTTTACAGTAGTGTAATACGAGCGTCAGCCGAAATTTAAAAAATTAAGCCGGCATATAACAGCTACTCCAACACTCGTATCGATGAGCCATAAAAAAGGCCGAAGCTCTAAAAGAACAAGCCCAGATGACAAATTCTCGAGCCGCGGCAATATGTCATTATCCAGTCTAACAAAGCTGTAGGTTCCCTTACAGACGGAAGCCATAAATTTCGGAATAGGAGTAACGAGCCCGCTCAAAACTCAATCCGTTAACCGTCACTCACTTGCATGTGTAAAAATGTCAGAACAAAGTACTTGAAAAGTCCCATTAAGCAGGGAAACAAAAAACTTAAGCTACATAAAGCGTCAAAAGTGTCTCCAAAACACGAGGGCAGCATTTAAATTCACAGCCGCCCGGGTCATAATTTCTCGAAGCCAAATGGGTCATAGATCCTTCAGCCGCTGTCCAACCCGCTGATCCTGGATGCAATAAATTAACGCACCGTTCTTTAAGAGCGCCCAGGATAAATTATTCATATTCAGAAATGGCAGCATTTATTCTAATTATTGGTGCCGCATAAATCGAACTATCAAGTGTTGGGTATCGACAATTGCGCAAAATTGCAAGGAAGACAATGGACTGCGGCCCAACACGGAACCAAGTCATATTTAGGCTCAAATCGGGCAATACAGTACGATTAAAATACTGCTCAAGCACGCTAATTAAAGCCAATTGCCGCGCTAGAATTGGAGCACCGGGAAATCTTAATAAAACCAGGCCGTGTTTAGTATCAAAATTTAAGTTTTTTTATCCAGCAAGACAATGCAGCTAAAATCAAATCGTTAATTAGACGCGCCAGGAAATTAGCATTACGCATTACACAATCGCCTAAATGAATGCCCTCAGAAATCTGTCTTCACGCCACGGGCCAATAAGCATCGAGGGAGGCAGCTACCCCGGGGTTCAGGCCCTTTAAATAGGGACGTCCTGGCCTTAGGAAATTACTCTGCTTCGGTCCGAGTCCCAGCAGCCAACAGCCATCCAAGGATCCACAGCTGCCTCCAGTCCAACCCACCTAGAAGGAAGCTGCCTAGCCTGGACTGCCGCTCACGGACTAGCCGCCCATCTGGACTCTGCTGCTCCCTGACTAGCTGCCTATCTGGACTCTGCCTCGGCAGGTCGAACAAGCAGCCATTCCAGGATCATCAGCCCTCATCTCCAGGAGTCTAACCAACCTCGAAGGAAGTCACCTAGTCCGGACTCTGCCGTTCCCCGAGCTGTCGCTTCGCTGGACTTGGAGCCTATCGCCCTTGCTGGTTTTAGAGCATAGCACTTTCTTTGGACTTAGCACAGCCGCCTTCGCTGGACTCTGCCGCCGGCCGTCTTTGTGGAACTTGGTCGTCGAGACACTTCAGCCGCAGTCCCTTGGGGGGCCGATCCGCGTCCGCTCTTGCCGCCTACGCCGTTTCCAGGACGTCCAGCCACTTCAGCCACCGCCCCCGAGAGGACGATCAGCGCCCGCTCCTGCAGCCCCAGTTGCTTCTAGGACGCTGCGCCCTTCAGCCGCCGCCTCCGAAGGATCCCAACAGCATCCGACTACGGACGCCAATCTGCCATCTTCTTTCTCATGGTTATATGTATATGTAGTCTAGTTCTAAGTTAATCTGTACAAAATAACTATAATAAATTTTTCCCCGAATAATCAACTGTTTAGCAGAGGGTAACGCCTCCTTTCCTCCTTTGACTGCCGCCATTTTTACCACCGCCACCGTTGAGCTAGTTGGAGGTGTGTTAAGTGTCATAATGAAAAGCAAACGTAGAACTGTATTTAAAAATGTTCTATATTCAAATAAAGATTAAACAAAAAAATTGAAAATTAAAGCATTTATATTAAGACGACACCTCCATTAAGCGGACAAAAATTGTGGCACCACGGTGTCTGCTTATGAGAGATTTCACTGTACACTTATTGTCCAACCATTATGATCTTGGCATCAGTTTGTTCGGTGTTGAGTAAAGTTACTACAACAATTTTAATCTCCATCAAAATACTAAAAAGCAGTAATGCAATTGTTTATTTTCAGTTGGGTGACGTAGACATGAGTACCAATGGAATCGTGCAGTACATAGTAGTGCGCAAAGATTTGTTGCAGCAGTTGGGTTGGCCTACAGGAGCTTTGATAGCACAAGCCTGTCATGCAGTTACTGCAGTAACTCACCTTTTCCATGAAGATGATCACATGAAAACGTACTTATCTGATATGGATAATATGCATAAAGTTGTCCTGGAAGCTTCCGATGAAAATAGTTTAATAAGTTTAAAGGATAAACTGGTGCAACATGAAATTAAACATAAGTTGTGGATTGAACAGCCTGAAAATATACCAACATGTCTTGTAGTTAAACCTTATCCAAAAGAAGAGATTCAGAAGTACTTTAAGAAATTTAAATTATTTAAAGTGTAACTAGGGAAGTAGTATATTTATATTTTATTACTTAATATAAGTATTGATTTGATATTATAAACAAAAAATATTATCATGTTATCGTTTCGATCATTTTGGGCACTCGAGGAGAAGTGGGCAGCATAATGACCAAGAGAATCAATACTGAAAAATAATCAAACTGTTAGTCTACAGAGGAATACATTTATAAGTGTAACTTACTTAAATTGTCAGCTGTAAAAATAGGAAAAGTGTAGTCACATAGTTGATAAAATATTAGTCCTGTTATATGTGAGCCAGTGACTGCACCAATACGACCAAACATCAGAGATACAGCAAGAGCCATTGCTCGTATTTGTGTTGGATACAAATCGACCACTACTGCATTAATAATGCCAATACTCGTGGAAGCCACCAAAACTATGCCCATAAGTGTTTTGACAGTTGCAGATCCGTAAACATATTGTGCTGCTAATCCTGCTATGGAACTCAAAGTAAATACACCTATCAAGAGGTTTTTTTTCCCGAGAAGGTTAATTAGACTCCCCACAGTTATGTAGATAATAGCCAAAAAGGATCCTATTATAATACCAATGGTGAAAACTTCAGTGTCTATTTCATCAGTGCAGTTAAATTCTTCTGACTGAAATACAAAATGATGAGATACTGCAGAGACAGCTTCATTCATAATAGGTATACCAGAGAGTTATTGGAAATGTACAATTGTTGTGATGCATGATAATGAATAGCAGTGCAAGCGGTGATGGTCTCGCCTGGATTTTCTTTCTCAAATGTTGCAATTCTGTTGAGGATTTCAGGGTACCACATGGCCAATCCAGATGTTCTGAAATATAAGTTGTTTTGTAAATATGGCAGGAAGTGGTAATCACATTTTAACATTTAAGGTAACATAAATAGGTTTGAAAATTAAACATTTAAAAAAATACTTACGATACAAAAGCTCCAAATTGCAGTAGGCACACCATGAATGTTTTTACTGCAAATGGTTTTCTAAACAGTGGCGTTGTCTGTTGCCAGATACACTTGATAAAATTTATATTTTCGGATGACAAATGATATGCATCTTCATCCAGTAAAATATCATCAACAGGAAATTGTATAGGTGGTTTTCCAGTGTTCATAGCAAACATTTTTCTTAATGCAGCGACTGCTTTATTATTCTTTCCTGATATTAGTAAATATTTTGGACTTTCCGGAAGGTAGGCAATACATATGGAAAATAATAAGCTTGGCAATCCATATGCTATAACTAAGAGTCTCCAAGGTCTGAAGGATATTCCCAAAACAGGCATCTCAAAAATCCATTGAGCAGGAAGTATCAACCATGCAAATCCAGGTAAAGCTATATTACCAAAAGCAACAAAGGTTGCCATCCATGATACAACTTTAGGACGATAGGTGTTATTGTGAAATTCTCCAGCGTAAGCATAAACTATACTAGATGACCCGCCTATGCTGTAGAAATAAAATTAATATCTTCAGTAGCACATTACTCAAAAAGAAACTTACAATAATCCATTAAGATATCTCAGTAGTATAAAAAGCCAGTCGTAAGGCACAAAGCTGGATATTACAGTAAGTATAAAACTTGTTGTCATGCTAACTAAAACGGTTTTTCTTCTACCACATGTATCAGCAAAAAAGCCCCATAGGTAGGATCCAGAAACTACACCCATAAAACTAGAGGCAGAGAGATATCTTTTTGTAGTAAGTGTCAACTGAAGATCACACTCTGCTGCTGGAATAACAAACATCATACCCATGGTTTCCATTATGACACTCATTAGACATCCTCCAGTTGCCATTAGAACGAGTAAATTAAAACGGCCAAAACCTTTGTAGAATTGTATATTAATTCAAAACTCAATTTACTATCGATATTAATATACAAACCTGTTAAAGAAATGGCATCGTCAAAATGTAAAATTTTATTGCTATTATGATGTGCTAGCTTTGCCATTCTTACTATTTCTTAGGATTGAATGTAATGGACTGGGAAATTTGATTCTAATTTTACCGTATAATTGAGTAAAGGTTTGCATGGGGTACTTATGTAAATATTCAAAACGTTGATGTTATAAAGATCATAAATTCATTTGTTCAAAGATAGTCCTGTTGTTGACTGAGGCAACATGTTATATTTCTTTATTTACTCATTGCTATTTGTTTGTATAAAAGACAAAATGTACGTTTACAAGTATACAATTTTAAAATAAGATTACATGTTTGGCTCGAATTTGATGTACTATCTGAAAGACAAATTTAAAAGAGGGGTGTGGTCACCAGGTCATCACATCTCTTTTATTGCTTTTATAAGGCGTTTCTCAACATTTTTATAAGAAGTAGTTTTGGAAAAAATCGTAAAATTTTATTTTTACAAACGTTTTTGTAAAATTCTTATAATTGTTTGATAAAAATAATTTTGGAACTTCTATTTAATGAAGTCATTGCCAGCGTGGCCGAGCGGTTAGGGCGCTCAGGCTCAATCCTTACATTAGGCAACTGGCGGGCTGAACACCCAGTCGTTTTAAAAATTGCGCACCAAAACCACAGTTGTGAAAGTAGGAAAAGTAAGACAGTCGTCAAAGACGTGATGCTAACCATATCACCCAGTAGGCCGTTAACGGTGTGCCGGATTGACTAGGTTTCCGGAAGAGATATTTCGGTGACCCTGATTCACCTTGTCTCAGGCCATGTTCTCACATGGAATGAAGTGCTCGAATTTTACTTTTATTTAATGAAGTGGCTAAATCTAAGAAAAAGATTCATTAAACGTAAATTTTGTAAACAGAAATTCATTTAAAATGGCATAATAAATGCTCATGGTTATTTTGAAAACTGCATTTGCATTTTAGCATGTTTTCAGACACGCTCTGTACTCGTAAAAAGAAGTGCACTGACGAATGCCGCATGTACAACTGAACCGTTGTTTTTGTTTTATGTTCACATAGATTTTTAAAATCCAATACTGTACGAGTGACAAAAGGTCTTACTCTGTCCTGAATTCTGAGAATTGGTAATGACAACAATTTTCGATGTCTTCTGTTGGAGACCCTAAATAAAAGGTTCATCCTTATAAATGGAGTTAGTACAGTGTTTAGGTAATGTGCTGTTTATTTTAAACCTATAGAGATGCAGTTCCAAAAATTCAATTCAGACAAAAATTTCTGACAGTTTTTGTAAAAATATGTTCATATCTTACTTCACTAAATGGAATTTTAATTCGTAAAATAGAGCAAAAATCATATTGTAAATTGTTGGAACGGCAGAATTCTTGTAAAAATTTTGTTAAATAGAGAATTTCGTAAAATAGAAGTTTGTTAAGAAGAAGATCCACTGTAAAGTTCGGGCACTTGATTCCATATAGGAACATGGCCTGAGACAAGGCGACTCAAGGTCGCCGAAATATCTCTTTCGAAAACCCAGTCAATCTGGCACACCGTTAACGGCCTACTAGGTGATGTGGTTAGCATCATGTCTTCCACGACTCTACTTTCACAACTGTAATTTCCCAATTTTTAAAGCGACTGGGTGGGCCGCCCGCCAGTTTCCAAATGTGGGGATTGAACCCCAAACCGTGGCGCCGCAGCTTGAGCGCCCTAACCGCTTGGCCACGCTGGCAATAAGATCCACTGTATTAAGCAATTACCTCAACTTTGGTTTAAAGGGATTTTTTGTAAGATGCATAGTTTTGCCAAAAACTGCAAAATTGAATGTTTACAAAACAAAGAACTCATATATTATGTAGTAGTAATAGTAGTTGTGGGGAGCCCAGAATAGGGAGTTCAACTCTTCCATTCGAAGCGTAGCTGCTCCAAAGGTTCTATACCTCAGTCTGTGATACGCCTCGCATTCTCCCAAGTAGTGAAGGATGTTTCCTCATCCCTCCCACATCTTGGTTAAATGGGATCTTCCTCTACTCCTATCTATTTTTGTCTTTTTAGTTTACAGTGGCCTGTCAAGATCCCTATCAAAGGATTTGTGCTTCTCCGGCTCCTCATTAGCCAGACCGATTTCTTTGAATGAAATCCTGCTACATGGTACTTTGCTTGTCGACAGCTCCTTTCCACTTTTCTTCGCTGGTCTTGTAGGCCCACTCGGTTAGGGCTGGTGAAACCTGCTGCCTTGTTATATCCAGAAGGGATTCCAGTCCAAAACAAGTTTTCCTGGCTCCGAGTTTGACTAGTTCGTCTGCCTTCTCGTTGCCTTGGACCCCTGTGTGTTCTGAGACCCAGACGAGCTCGACGTCCTTTTCTCTTGTCCTGGCCGAGAAGATTGCTTTTAGTGCAGCTTGGCTATCAGAACAAATATAAAATTTTTGCTCTGGCGATGTCCTGACCTCGTTCTTTGTTGCCACCGCTAGGATGGCGTAAACTTCTGGTTGGAATACCGTGGTGAATCTTTCTAAAGCATAGCGTTCTTGTACCCCTCGGCCTTCCATGTAAATTCCTGCTCCAGAGGATTGCCTTTCTGCCACTCGAGAACCGTCCGTGTAGCATATCAAGGCATTTGGCTGTAGCTTAACCCTTTTTTGCTCCCACTGTGCCCTGGTTGGGATAATGAGAGAAAATTGTTACAATTTTAAATCGATCTAACGACACTCACAGCTGTGTGAGCACCCTGGAAATCGTAATACTCAGGCTAGAGGCCTCGGCTCAAATACGCTCAGGGAGGGGATCGGGGTCCTAAAACGAGACACCTTAGGGCAAACGTGTTGAGGTATATCTCTATAGGTTGTTACGAAAGTGATATGGCGCCACAAGATCCAAATCAGGGAAGTACCCACGCTCAGCCTAATCTTGAAAGCTAAACGGGGCCAAAAGTGCTCAAATACTAACTTTGGAAACAGCAACGTAACGACAAACGCGCCAACCTACCTGCAACGCTTATTCGCCACGTCCTGGCATCGCCTTACATCGATCTTGAAACAGTGACTGAGTCGCCCTGTAAACAAACATGAACAACACGGGAAAAATCATAAGTCATCTATTGGGCCACTTCACATGACCTAGAATGTTACATCGGTACCGACGTGGTCGGTCTGTACATCAATTTGACACAATAAAGGGAATCAATACTTAACGGAATAAACCCACCTGGGCTAAACGGCGGGCGGACAATAAGTCAAGTCAAGTGATTAAAGTGAAAGGTCGGTAGGCGACAAGCACGTTAATTACATAAATGTTAAATCTGCACTGGACTGTACTAGGTTTCGATGAAATGTCGGACGGCAAGTGAGCAAATGTTAATACAAGACAAAGCCAGCTTGCGGCAAACAGGTTTGTTACGCAAATCTAAAATACTGCGGTTGAAAGCACGCAGCCTGAATGAGGCAGCAGGCAGCAATTAAGCAAGTTTTGAATGCACTACAGATATCAGTTTGCGGCAAACAAGTTTGTTACACAAATGTTAATATTGCGGTTGAATGTACGCAGCCTGAATGAGGCAGCGGACGGCAATTAAGCAAGTACTAAGGCAATACAAATATCAGTTACAACAAGGTGAACTCTACCTTAATGATTGGGTCAGCCTTCAAACGCAGCAGCATCAGTTGGTGGGCGGCTATTGTTGCTTAGCTACTAATGGTATGGTGCAGGTGAAGGCACGGCATCCAGGAAATATCCCCAGTTTAATCGTGGGACAAGGAATCATTCTGTCCTCTTGGCAAGTTGAAACATCGGTGCGGCTGTTAGTCAGCACACTCGTGAGAATCCCGTTCGAAGAGACGGATAAAAATAGGCCACAGGCCTCCGAAATTATTAAGTGGCTTGAGCCGTCACACTGGACATCACCAACATCTCGAAAAACAGCGACAACATACACGCGACGCCTGTCAAGAAGTGACCGCTACTGAACGAGAAACGTAAACATGATCGTAACCCCAGCTGCTAAAAACACACCGCTCCCGCACCCAAACGGGCGAGGGGCGGAAATACAGCAAGCTATGACGACTTTACTCACTCGTGGCTGGGGCTTGACTGACTCAACAAACCAGACGCCAAGCGGAACTTCGCGCGAAATTAATGCGCCGTCACGCCACCAGAAGCGCCTAATCACTGCGCGAGATACACAGCTGGCAAAGCGGGAACGATAGAAAGCGAGAGAGGTCTTCCTACTTGCACTCGCGGGCTAAATTTTAAATAACTTGAAAATCAACGCTCTTACGCCTGAAGGGGCCTGCAGCTGCAAGAAGCAACTATGGAAGGGTTGTACAAAGGTTACGAATTATTATGCTTGGGTACAAGGGGTATACAAAGGTTACGAATTATTCTACTTGATGCTAAACGTCTGACAAAATCCTTTTTCTAACCTTAGCCGGTCCTCTGCTTCGGTTACCTTGTAGGCTGGTAGAGGTGTCGCCACGCCGATCTTTGCATGGCCCGTGCGAACTCCCTGATCATTCCAAAACCCCGTATCTTGCATTCTGAGGTGGGTAGCCATGGGCTTTTACTTTATCCAAGTGTCAAGGTCCGGGAGTCGGAATATTACCGCAAGTGCGGTCGTTGGGGTTGTCCTCATGGCCCCTGTAATTCCGAGACAGGCTAGTCGTTGAACCTTTGCCAATCTTACGGAAATGCTGGGGCGCTCTACATTAGGCCACCAGGCCACTGAGCCAATTACACAAAAATGTGCAATTTTAACTTTTTGCTCTAACATCACACATCTGTTCTAAAACTCTTCAAATGTCAACTGACAATTAACATTGATGCCAACTGCATCCTACTACGTCACCACTAGTTCAATATCTTGTCATAGGATGTAGCTGTGCATGGTGGACCAGTTGACTCTCCGGTCCAGTTAACCCCATGCTACCCTAATGTCAGATTTTATACCACCGGGAACAGTACCTAGGTTACAATCTTAGGCTGCATTTATGTTGGAGCAACGATACTCGATAAGAGCGGCGCTGAATGCGAAGCAAAGGAAACAACGCCAACGCCTTAATATTATCTATATACCGGGTGGCTATAAATATCTGTGATCCCGGTAACCATGGAATTTGCTACTTATAAAAGTTGCTTAGCATTGTATTTCAATTATAATAATAAATGATAGGAATCGGTAATCATTTTGATAACTAGGAACGTAAGTAGTGATGACCTGAATGATATTTAATATTTAGGTTAGGTAGTTGAATTCATCATTTTTTAAAGCGTTGCTCATTCCAAATGTAATGCGATCACAAATATTTATAGCCACTCGGTATTAAGGTGTTTTCCTCCGCTTTGCTTTCAGTGGCGCTCTTATTGGATATTGTTGCCCCAACATAAACACAGCCTTAGCCATGTAAATGATGAATTTAAAGAAAGTGACAGCCTGACTGTCTGCTGAGTGTAATATGTTATAAGTACCTACTAGTACTAAATGTTTGTCTTTATATGAAGGGGTTTTAATTCTTTATATGACTAGAGAAGATTTAGCTGAGAACAGCTCAAGTTTTTGCGCCTGTTATATACAGTAAATTAAGTAAGCTGATGTATTTCATGTAGTGGAACATTTGAAATTGCTGAAATAATTACAGCACTTTTTTAAATAAAATTATTGTAATAACTTAAAAGAATTTTATAAAATTCATATTAACTTAATAGGCGTGACCAAAAAGAAATGCGATAACAATAAAGACGTCAGTTTGCATAATAGCTACTAGTGTGATAAGGATTGTTTACTTATTGTTCGGAATTACTGGAAATCCCATGCTTATAACCAAAAGCAGATTTTGTTGTGTGTTTTTGTGATTTTCCTTTATGCACATTAGCTACAACTTGTATATACATTTACACGAAAAACAAATACTGATTTAACTATATTTGAAGGTAATATGGTTCAGGATGTTTAAATAAAGATTGGGATTTCCCACAACTCCGTATTTTGCGTTTTAATAAAGGCAATCAGCTTGACATGAAATAATCTTAATTTCATGACAAGCTATTGTAGATTGGGGTTTTACCGGTGATAATAAATTCAAAAGATCTTTAGTAATATTTTTTCTGTTCTACATTCAACATCTTGTGTTAATAAACTCAAAAAAAGGAATTAGTAAAAAACTGCAAAACAAACTTTGATTATTTTTAGGCAGTTTTCCATTTAAAATCAATTTAAAAACTCTCTTAGTGTGTAGCGGGTGGGCACTCCTGTACGATCTTGATAGAGGATACGCCTACGCCAGGGAAGCAAACCTGCACATGCGAGCCGTGGTTCTTTCTCCCACCGTAATAAAAGGATGGGATTATGTTCTAATCTTAATTCTATACAATAATCTATTTCACCCCTCCTACATCCAACTTACTAATCTGCATTGAAAGCGTGGTGTCTTAATGCAAAAAACTCTACCAAGTCTACAAAAGAGGCCCTGAGTCCCTGACGGTCATCCTACCCCCAACTAAGGCAGCGGTTAGACAAGGAAGCAGGACCGAGGATACTAATAAGATTCACCAGGCTGTCAAGCTAATTGCAATGGTTAATGTTAGAACATTATTGAGCGATATTCATCTGTTTGAGGTAGAGAAAGAGTTATAGAAAATAAGATGGGA
Organism: Agriotes lineatus; assembly: GCA_940337035.1. Classification (NCBI taxonomy): domain Eukaryota; kingdom Metazoa; phylum Arthropoda; class Insecta; order Coleoptera; family Elateridae; genus Agriotes; species Agriotes lineatus. Next base: position 28,853 of record CALNHX010011044.1, read on the forward strand.
TATTGTTGAGCTATCTGAAATAAGACATAGAGAAAAACAAGCTATAACACTAGAGTCTGGACACTTATTCTACTATAAAGGACCAGCAGATGAAAGGCAGCGAGAAACAGGCTTCATAATTAATAAGAAAATTATAAATCTAACGTTCTCAGTCTAGATTGTAAATAAGACAGAATGGCTACTGTAACGATAAAAATCTCGATTAAATGCACGCCTCTTATCTCTGGCTCCCATCTCCCAATTCCTGACGTTTAATTAATTCATCTGCCATTCAGCCATCTGCTCTTGGGTCTTCCCCTTCTTTTTCCTCCCGTATTCCTCTTCAACACGATCTTCATCCATCCTTTCCACATGTCCTAGTCACTGTATTCTATAGGATTTTGCTAGTTAGGTAATACTCGGATCTCCGAAAAGTTGCATTATTTCTGCATTTGATCTCTGCTGCCATTGCATCTCCCCCATTCTACCCTTAAAAACTCTTCTTAAAATCTTCCATTCCCAGATCTCCGGCCTTTTTTGATCGCACTTAATACTCACAGTTTACTGGCTGGGTAACGGTTCTATATATTCTTAACTTGACTGGCTGCGATATATTACCCTATATTTGCAGGAACGATCCTACACTCCTGTTCCCTTTTATCAGTCGCGCACTTCGGCTGTTCCATCGAATAACACAGTATGTGATAACGAGTAAAATTGTGGGAAACAAGGAAAAAGTTTAAATCGCTCGCCCAACACTTTGCATCCATATCCAAAGTTAAATCCGATATATTTGCAGTCTGTATTAAAGTATAATTTTTACTGTCTGACCAAAAGTTTTGAAACCCTAAAGTTTCATGGTAAAATAAAGTTACTGTGTTTTGAAATCCAATTGGTAATTTTCTACACATTATCTACAAGAAAAGTTTAATTTTTTTACGATAGCTACACAAAAAAAGAATTTTATCAAGAAGATATGCCGGACAACTTAAATAAATACAAAAATAATAAAAATAACCAAAATAATCCCATAGTATTTTTCTTGAAATTGTCATTTGGTACCCTAGTGGTTGTTCTTCGCTTAATTGTTACCATATGCACATTTTTAGCCATCCACTTCCGGCAGGGAGTATAATTTAAAGATCTCGCAGATACTGGGTTATACACAGAATTTTGACAATAAAAGTTTGTTAGGTGTTTTTTCTAAAACAGTAACTACCAGATACTACGTTTTGTTTGGTTCTTTCGAATATTATTATGACTTGCTGTGTTTTGAATTGGAGAACAGAAGAAATGCATGTAGATACTGTGCTTATGGGTACCTGTTGATTGAAAACCAGTATAAATAGCTCAAATACAGGGTTTTCATTAATTCCCATTTCCCACGTGACTAAATTTGCCTCTAAAAATTTGTTTTTTGAAGGTTGGTGGTATTGATAATATCCCTAAACAAATTGGAAAATCGGAAAGTTACATCTGACAGCTGTTTCCTCGAAATGGTTCATTCATCTCACTTCCATTATTCTATTATCGATCTCTTTCTGCGAATGATTTCGAGGAAACAGAGCTGTCAGAGGTACCTTTCCGAACGCAGCTATAGACGTTCGTCACATCTAACCTCTAAACTTCATACGTTTCGTTTTGCTGTTTAGAAGTTATTGGATTGTATTTGTTCAGTCGACATCGAAAAACAGTTCTTTTCAGAACTCTGAAATTACCTGGAGATTTGGATGTAAGTAAATTTGTAAAGTTGAGATATTTATTATTACATAGGTATAACCTAAAATAACAGTTCCCAAATTTGTTAGTAATTAAAATTCATATTATTAATATAGATAATAATTAAATATGGCAATAAATCATTAGAAAATATTATTATATATTTCGTTTAATGTGTCTTGGGCGTAAAATAGTTTATTTGCACTTGCAATGCGGTTGTTTATCTCTCCATCAATTTTCCCGTTTTCTTCTACTGTGTGGCCTAGATACTTGAAGCTTCTTACTTGTTGTAGCTCTCTGTTATTTACGGTGATTTTTATTGGGTACGGATCTCTAACTATTGCCATGGCTTTTGATTTATTGGCGTTGATTTCTAGATTTTTCTCTTGTAGCGCGGTGTTCCATATGTTTATATTATGTTGTCAGTTTTCCTCGTTGTCTGCTATAATTGTTAGGTCATCTGCATAAGCTAGGTTTGGTAATCTTATTGGTTTTAGTCTATAATATCCCCATGTTCGGTTTTTTATTTCTTCTGTACATTTGTGTTTATTTCGTCCATTAGTATTATCAATAGATACGGGCTCAATGCTCCTCCTTGTCTAATACCTGCTGTGGTTGTGAACTCTTCAGATTCAATATTTTGTGTCCTTATTATGTTTCTTGTATTTTTGTAGATACTTGCTATACTTGCTATTAGTTCTTCATCTACTTTTTTGTTTCTCAGCGCGTCACATATGTCTGTACGTCTCACTCTATCAAATGCTTTGATTAGCTCTATGAAGCCTATAGTGATTGGTTTGTCGTACTCTATCATCTTCTCTATTAATTGTTTAAGGGTAAATAAAACATCTTGCGTTCCTCTTGTAGGTCTAAATCCATATTGTAAATCGTTTAGTTTGTCTTCTACGCTGTTCCTTAATCGGTTTTCTAGTATGGCTTCATATATTTTCGCAGGTACACTTAACAGTGAGATTCCTTTATAGTTGTCGCAGTTTTTAGTGTCTCCTTTTTTGTGTATTGGTAGTATTATCTAATAATTTCCCAATCTTTTGGTATTGTTTTTAGCTTCCATATCTTATATATAAGTCGTAGTATTACCTCGAATTCTTGTTCTCCCATGTATTTTATGTATTCTGGGGCGATTTTATCGTAGCCTGGTGCTTTTCCAATTTTCATTTTCTTTATTGCTTTTTCCAGTTCGCTTCTCGTTATTTCATTATTTGTTGGCACTAATTCCTGATTATTTCCTGGTGTTGACTCTTTGTACTGATTGTCTTGTTTATTTTTATTATCTGTCAGTAGTTCCATATAGTACTTTCTCCATCTGTGCATAATTTCTTTTTCGTTCGTTAGAGTATCCTCTGATTTGTCATTTATTTGAGGTAATGACCAGTTCTTCTTTTGGCGCATGTTTTTCAGGACCCTATAAAAAAAGCTTTTGGTTGCAGGTGTTGTTTTCTTGCATTTTGTTGCCGAATTTTTCCCATTCTCCCCTTTTTGCTTTTAAAACTAATTCCTTTACTTTCTTTTTTTCCTGTTTATAAATCTCGTAATCTTTTGTGTTTTTTGAAGTTAGGTATTTTTGCCATTTTTCTTTCTTCTTTTTTACGTGTATCTTTATTTCCTCATTCCACCAAGAGGTTTGTTTTTTCTTACTTGTTCTATAACAAACAAACAAACAAACAAACAAACAAACAAACAAACAAACATACCACATATGTTTGTAGCAGCGGTTATTAAGCTTTGTTTGAAAAGTTTCCATATTTCTTCTACGCTTCCATTTGTTATTTGCTCGTTCTTGTTTTCAAATATTTCTGTAACTTTTTGTTGCAATTTCTCTTGGTTTTCTTTTTCCCTCAGGTTATACACTTTTATTACCTCATGTTGTTTTTCTTTGTGGGCTCTCTCTGTTGTTGCAATCGTTAGTTGTGAGGTCACTAAATAGTGGTCTGTTCCTGCTTCAGCTCCTCTTTTTACCATCGTATCTGTGATTTCTTTCTTGTGGTTATCCTCAATTATTATGTAGTCTATAATTGATTTCTCTTTTCTGTTTGGTTCTTCTCTGGTGAATTTGTGTATATCTTTGTGTTTGAACCAGCTGTTAGTTATGATTAAATTATTATCTGTGCAGAATTTCAATAGTCTAATTCCATTTCTATTCCTATGCCTCTCTCCATATTGTCCTATTACTTTTTTCTAGTTTTTTGTGTCATTTCCTACTCTTCCATTAAAATCTCCTAGTAGTATTTTTGTGCCTCTACTTCCATCTAGTGTCTCTTGTAGTTGCTCATAGAACTGCTCCATTATTTCTACCTTCTCATCTTCATTTGGCGCGTACACATTGATGAAGCTTAAGATTTCTTCCTTCCTTATTTCAATTTCTACTATTATTATTCGCTCCGAGACCAATTTCCAATTTTTAATTTTTTCTGCCCAGTTTTTGTGTATTATATATGCTATAATTCATATTCTTTTTTGGGTATATATATACCCAAAAAAGAATATGAATTATAGATTCACGCCACACAGAAGTTTCAGAGATTATATTATATATGCTACTCCTGCCTTTGCGTGTTCTTGTTGTTCAATTCCTTTGTATATTAATATATGCCCGTCTTCTAATTTTGAAATCCATTTCCTTTTATTTTTGTTTCCGTTAATGCTAGAATCATCAGGTTGTAGTTATTAAATACTTCACTAATTTATTTTTCTTTGTTTTTATATCCTTTCCTGTTCCATGTATATATGTTTTCATTGATCTTAATGTTGCATTTAGCTCCTTTGAGTGTCATTTTTGTTAATACTATTAATGTAGCAGATATACCCAGCTCTGCCATGGCTGCATATAGTTTATTCCGCATTACCGAATCATAAGCCTGCTTAAAATTGATGAATACCATTTGTAGTGCTAGATTGTGGTCATAATTACTTGCAATTAACTGCTTCATAACGAATATCTGGTCAGTTATCGAACTATTCCTCCTGAACCAGCATTGGTAGTCGCCGATTACTCCTATTACCTCGTTCAGCCTGTTTTTCAGTATATTTGCTAGGACTTTGTAGGTTACCTATATCCAGCAATGCTACCCCCCTGTAATTTTCACATATAGCTCTATCTCCTTTCTTATATACTTATTGGAAATACTATAGCCTCCGACCATCTTTCTGGCATTTCTTTCTTACCCCATACTTCTTGTATAAGGTGGTGTAGGGCAGTGTTTCTCAAACTATTTAATGTGACGGACTGGTATGATTTTTACTAATGCAAGATGTACCTAACGCTACATTTATTAACAAATCAAACAAAAAAATATAAGCAAATTATTCATATTTTTAAAAGAAACTACATATAAACATAAACAGTTCAACCAGCTTCATACAACGTTGCATTAATGTGATAAACGGGCTTGCTTATTCTTGGTCAATTTCTCTATTTGTGCTTCATTAAGGTCACTAGATAAACAAAGTAAATGTAAGGCATCGCCATTCCAGTTTGCGTGAAAAAATTGTAAGTTAAAGATAACAAATACAAATTTCCCAAGTGCAATTGGGAAGACACTAGTTTTTGTGGATTTTTTTGGTGTAATGGCACTGCTAAAAAGTCAAATTATTGTTAGTCTGTGTTTTTTATCCCCAGTTTGAGAAAATTGTGTGACAAGGACAGATATAAAAAAAATCACTAATGGCGGTACCTTACACTTACACCCGTATTCATAGTCGTTCGCCAGCGACTCGCCAGAGTTTCGTTTGAATAGTATGTTGGCGGCACTGTACGTCTATGTCAAATTCGAGGTTATCAGGTTAGGTTTTCCGTCAGTTTTGACAGAAACTGACACAAAATCTAACCTGCTAACCTCGCATTTGACATAGACGTACAGTGCCGCCAACATACTATTCAAACGAAACTCTGGCGAGTCACCGGCGAGCCGCTGGCGAACGACTATGAATACGGGTGTTAGTGTATTAATCTAGTGACCTTATGGTTCAATTAATGACAGCGCCACGTGAAATAGAAGATGAATCTTCATAATATTCCTATATTTTGAGGTGGTAGACTGACAACATAATCGAGTCGACTGTCGAAATCAACAATTGCCTTTGCGAACCGGCACCTTCTTGCTCACGGACCGGCACCGGTCTGCGGCCCACCACTTTGAGAAACACTGGTGTAGGGTACTCTAGTTAACAAATTCTCACCTCCAGTTTTCAGCAATTCTGCTACTAACACGGTCTCTCCCGGACTGTTATTGTTCTTTATTTTTCTTACTACTATTAACGCCTCTTTCCAATGTGGTACTTCATCTAAAGCATCTGCATCGCCTGCTCCTGCGGTGATATGTGTCCTATCATTTTCTCCTATTTCCGGTTCTCTCTCATCATTATTTAATATTTCCTTAAAATGTTCTGTCCATCTATCCAAGTTTTCTTTAACTCCTCCCACCATGTTCCCCTGATTGTCTTTAAAAAATGCATGTTTTTCTTTGTAACTCCTCTTTTCTTTTTGACTGCTTGATAGAATTTTCTTAATTCTTTAGATGTAAAACTGTCCTCTATTTTTTGTCATTCTTGTTCCACGTATTTCCTCTTTTGATTCTGCATATCTGCTTGGCTTTTCTTCCGGTCTCTTTGCATTTTGTTTTTACTTTCTTGTGTT
>CALNHX010011045.1:0-35169 GCA_940337035.1 Agriotes lineatus
TTAATACAACTATCGTTGATATTAGGCTCTCTCGCTCCTGGCTGACATCGCAGAGTTAAACTATCTACTTTACTATGTTGTCAAGGTGTTTAATACGTTCTAAATAATCCAGTAATTAACATTAACTTCACTTCTACTACGTTAAAAACTAGTTTGGACCTGTTGCAGTTCTACGGCCACGCACTTCGGTGCTGATTGAGCTGGTTAAATCTTCAGTACTAATTCTTGGTAGCTTAGTACATGTTAATATAGTGGAATGATCGCTAATATAATTTCTTTAAACCTAAAGGAATTATTTAGCTCTCTCGCATACTGGTTGACAACGTAGAGAGAAACTATCTACTTTACTATGCTATAAAGGCGTTTTATCGGATGTTAGTATGTCCAGATACTATTTATACTTTAGAATCCTTTTTTACACGCTTCAAACCCGTTTAGGCAAACTATATAATGGACAGCATCACTGTGACAATTGAAACTCAGGGAGTTGGTTCGTACTGCACTGATTTTATAATGTCCGCCAATAACAATTTTAAATACTAGATCGTTGCTAAACCTCTTACTTTACAACTAACGGTGATATTGGCTCTCTCGCTCCTCTGGAGACATCGCAGAGTTAAACTATCTACTTTACTATGTTGTCAAGATTTTAATACGTTCTAAATATGTCCAGTAATTAACATTAACTGTATCCACACTTCTACTACGTTAAAAACGAGTTTAGACTTGTTGCAGATTACGGCCACGCACTTCGGTCGCGATGAGCTGTTAAATCTTCAGTAGTAATTCTTGATAGCTTAGTACATGTTAAATGTAGTGGAATGATCGCTAATATAAGTCTTTATACCTAAAAAGATTATAAGCTCTTTCGCATACTGTTGACAACCTAGTGCTAGACTATCTACTTCACGATGCAATAAAGGCGTTTTATCAGATTGTAGTATGTCCAGATACTAATTTATACTTTAGAATCCTTTTTTACAACGCTTTATACCCGTTTAGGCGCACTATATAATGGACACGCACAACTGTGGCAAATTGAATCTCAGGAGCAGGTTCGTACTGCACTGATTTTTTATTATTCGCCAAGAACAGTTTAAATGTACTAGATCGTTGCTAAAACCACTTACTTTACAACTAACGGTGAAATTTGGCTCTCTCGCTTCCTGGCTGACAACGCAGAGTTAAACTATCTACTTTACAATGTTGTCAAGGTGTTTAATACGTTCTAAATATTCCAGTAATTAATATTAACTGTATCTTAACTTCTACTACGTTAAATACGACTTTGGACCTGTTGCAGATCTTAGGCCACGCACTTCGGTGCTGATTGAGCTGGTTAAATCTTCAGTAGTAATTCTTGATAGCTTAGTAACATATTAAATGTAGTGGAATGATCGCTAATATAATTTCTTTATACCTAAAGGAATTATTAAGCTCTCGCATACTTGGTTGACAACGTAGAGCTAGACTATCTACTTTACGATGCTATCAAGTCGTTTTATCAGATTGTTACTATTTCCTGAAACTAATTTATACTTAGAATCCTTCTTCAAACCCATTTAGGAACAATATATAATGGACAAGCAACAACTGTGACAAATTGAAGCTCAGGGAGCTGGATCGTACTGCACTGATTTTTTATTGTTCGCCAAGAACAGTTTAAATATACTAGATCGTTGCTAAAACCACTTACTTTACAACTAACGGTGATATTTGGCTCTCTCGCTTCCTGGCTGACAACGCAGAGTTAAACTATCTACTTTACAATGTTGTCAAGGTGTTTAATACGTTCTAAATATTTCCAGTAATTAACATTAACTGTATCTTAACTTCTACTACGTTAAATACGACTTTGGACCTGTTGCAGATCTACGGCACGCACTTCGGTGCTGATTGAGCTGGTTAAATCTTCAGTAGTAATTCTTGATCGCTTAGTTCATGTTAAATGTAGTGGAGTGATCACTAATATAATTTCATTATACCTAAAGGAATTATTAAGTTCTCTCGCATACTGGTTGACAACGTAGAGCTAGACTATCTACTTTACGATGCTATCAAGGCGTTTTATCAGATTGTTAGTATGTCCAGATACTAATTTATACTTTAGAATCGTTTTTTTACAACGCTTCAAACCCATTTAGGCGCACTATATAATGGACAAGCAACAACTGTGACAAATTGAAGCTCAGGGAGGTGGTTGTACTGCACTGATTTTTTATTGTACGCCAAGAACAGTTTAAATGTACTAGATCGTTGCTAAAACCACTTACTTTACAACTAACGGTCATATATTTGGCTCTCTCGTTTCCTGGTTGACAACGCAGAGATAAACTATCTACTTTACAATGTTGTCTAGGTGTTTAATACGTTCTAAATATGTCCAGTAATTAACATTAACTGTATCTTCACTTCTACTACGCTAAAAGCGAGTTTGGACCTGTTGCAGATTTACGGCCACGCACTTCGGTGCTGATTGAGCTGGTTAAATCTTCAGTAGTACCTAATTCTTGATAGCTTAGTACATGTTAAATGTAGTGGAATGATCACAAATATAATTTCTTTATACCTAAAGAAATTATTAAGCCCTCTCGCATACTGGTTGACAACGTAGAGCTAGGCTCTCTACTTTTACGATGTTATCAAGGCATTTCATCAGATTGTTAGTATGTCTAGATACTAATTTTTACTTTAGAATACTTTTTACAACGCTTCAAATCCGTTTAGGCGCACTATATAATGGACAAGCAAATACTGTGACAAATTGAAGCTTAGAGAGCTGGCTCGTACCGCACTGATTTTCTAATGTTTGCCAAAAACAGTTTAAATATACTAGATCGTTGCCAAAACCACTTACTTTACTACTAACGGTGATATTTGGCTCTCTCGCTTCCTGGCTGGCAACGCAGATTTAAACTATCTACTTTACAATGTTGTCAAGTTGTTTATTACGTTCTAAATATGTCCAGTAATTAACATTAACTGTATCTTCACTTCTACTACGCTAAAAGCGAGTTTGGACCTGTTGCAGATTTATGGCCACGCACTTCGGTGCTGATTGAGCTGGTGAAATATTCAGTAGTACCTAATTCTTGATAGCTTAGTACATGTTAAATGTAGTGAAATGATCACAAATATAATTTCTTTAGACCTAAAGGAATTATTAAGCTCTCTCGCATACTGGTTGACAACGTAGAGCTAGGCTCTCTACTTTACGATGTTATCAAGTCGTTTCATCAGATTGTTAGTATGTCTAGATACTAATTTATACCTTAGAATACTTTTTTACAACGCTTCAAATCCGTTTAGGCGCACTATATAATGGACAAGCAAAAACTGTGACAAATTGAAGCTTAGAGAGCTGGCTCGTACCGCACTGATTTTCTAATGTTTGCCAAAAACAGTTTAAATATACTAGATCGTTGCCAAAACCACTTACTTTACTACTAACGGTGATATTTGGCTCTCTCGCTTCCTGGCTGGCAACGCAGATTTAAACTATCTACTTTTCAATGTTGTCAAGTTGTTTATTACGTTCTAAATATGTCCAGTAATTAACATTAACTGTAGCTTCACGTCTACTACGTTAAAAGCGAGTTTGGACCTGTTGCAGATTTACGGCCACGCACTTCGGTGCTGATTGAGCTGGTTAAAGCTTTAGTAGTACCTAATTCTTGATAGCTTAGTACATGTTAAATGTAGTGGATTGATCGCTAATATAATTTCTTTATACCTAAAGGAATTATTAAGCTCTCTCGCATACTGGTTGACAACGGAGAGCTAGGCTATCTATTTACGATGCTATCAAGGCGTTTTATCAGATTGTTAGTATGTCCAGATACCAATTTATACTTTAGAATCGTTTCTTACAACGCTTCAAACCCGCTTAGGCGCACTATATAATGGACAAGCAACAACTGTGACGAATTGAAGCTCAGGGAGGTGGTTGGTACTGCACTGATTTTTTATTGTACGCCAAGAACAGTTTAAATGTACTAGATCGTTGCTAAAACCACTTACCTTACAACTAACGGTGATATTTGGCTTACTCGCTTCCTGGGTGACAACGCAGAGTTAAACAATCTATTTACAATGTTGTCAAAGTGTTTAATACGTTCTAAATATGTCCAGTATTTAACATTAACTGTATCTTCACTTCTACTACGTTAAAAGCGAGTTTGGACCTGTTGCAGATTTACGGCCAGGCACTTCGGTGCTGATTGAGCTGGTTAAATCTTCAGTAGTACCTAATTCTTGATAGCTTAGTACATGTTAAATGTAGTGGAGTGATCACTAATATAATTTCATTATACCTAAAGGAATTATTAAGTTCTCTCGCATACTGGTTGACAACGAAGAGCTAGACTAACTACTTTACGATGCTATCAAGGCGTTTTATCAGATTGTTAGTATGTCCAGATGACTAATTTATACTTTAGAATCGTTTTTTTATAACGCTTCAAACCCATTTAGGCGCACTATATAATGGACAAGCAACAACTGTGACAAATTGAAGCTCAGGGAGGCGGTTGGTACTGCACTGATTTTTTATTGTACGCCAAGAACAGTTTAAATGTACTAGATCGTTGCTAAAACCACTTACTTTACAACTAACTGTCATATATTTGGCTCTCTCGTTTCCTGGTTGACAACGCAGAGTTAAACTATCTAATTTACAATGTTGTCAAGTTGTTTATTACGTTCTAAATATGTCCAGTAATTAACAATAACTGTATCTTCACTTCTACTACGCTAAAAGCGAGTTTGGACCTGTTGGAGATTTACGGCCACGCACTTCGGTGCTGATTGAGCTGGTTAAATCTTCAGTAGTACCTAATTCTTGATAGCTTAGTACATGTTAAATGTAGTGGAATGATCACAAATATAATTTCTTTATACCTAAAGGAATTATTAAGCTCTCTCGCATACTGGTTGACAACGTAGAGCTAGGCTCTCTACTTTACGATGTTATCAAGGCGTTTCATCAGATTGTTAGCATGTCTAGAAATTAATTTGTACTTTAGAACCCCTTTTAAAATTCTTCAAACCCGTTTAGGCGCACTATATAATGGAAAAGCAACAACTGTGACAAATTGAAGCTCAGGGAGCTGGTTCGTACTGCACTGATTTTCTAATGTTCGCCAAGAACCGTTTAAATATACTAGATCGTTGCCAAAACCACTTACTTTACAACTAACGGTGATATTTGGCCCTCTCGCCTCCTGGCTGACAACGCAGAGTTAAACTATCTACTTTACAATGTTGTCAAGGTGTTTATTACTTTCTAAATATGTCCAGTAATTAACATTAACTGTATCTTCACTTCTACTACGTTAAAAGCGAGTTTGGACCTGTTGCAGATTTACGGCCAGGCACTTCGGTGCTGATTGAGCTAGTTAAATCTTTAGTAGTACCTAATTCTTGATAGCTTAGTTCATGTTAAATGTAGTGGAATGATCACTAATATAATTTATTTATACCTAAAGGAATTAGTAAGCTCTCTCGCATACTGGTTGACAACGTAGAGCTAGACTATCTACTTTACGATGCTATCAAGGCGTTTTATCAGATTGCTAGTATGTCCAGATACAATTTATACTTTAAAATCGTTTTTTACAACGCTTCAAACGCGTTTAAGAGCACTATGTAATGACAAGCAACAACTGTGACAAATTGAAGCTCAGGAGGTGGTTTGTACTGAAGTGATTTTTTATTGTACGCCAAGAACAGTTTAAATGTACTAGATCGTTGCTAAAACCACTTACTTTACAACTAACGGTGATATTTGGCTCTCTCGTTTCCTGGCTGACAATGCATAGTTAAACTATCTACTTTACAATGTTGTCAAGGTGTTTAATACGTTCTAAATATGTCCATTAATTAATATTAACTGTATCTTCACTTCTACTACGTTAAAAGCGAGTTTGGACCTGTTGCAGATTTACGGCCACGCACTTCGGTGTTGATTGAGCTGGTTAAATCTTCAATAGTACCTAATTCTTGATAGCTTAGTTCAAGTTAAATGTAGTGAATGATCACTAATATAATTTTTTTATACCGAAAAGAATTATTAAGCTCTCTCGCATACTGGTTGACAACGTAGAGCTAGACTATCTACTTTACGATGCTATCAAGGCGTTTTATCAGATTGTTAGTATGTCCAGATACTAATTTATACTTTAAAATTGTTTTTTACAACGCTTCAAACGCGTTTAGGAGCACTATGTAATAGACAAACAACAACTGTGACAAATTGAAGCTGAGGGAGGTGGTTTGTACTGAAGTGATTTTTTATTGTACGCCAAGAACAGTTTAAATGTTCTAGATCGTTGCTAAAACCACTTACTTTACAACTAACGGTGATATTTGGCTCTCTCGTTTCCTGGCTGACAACGCAGAGTTAAACTATCTACTTTACAATGTTGTCAAGGTGTTTAATACGTTCTTAATATGTCGATTAATTAACATTAACTGTATCTTCACTTCTACTACGTTAAAAGCGAGTTTGGATCTGTTGCAGATTTACGGCCACTCACTTCGGTGTTGATTGAGCTGGTTAAATCTTCAGTAGTACCTAATTCTAGATAGCTTAGTACATGTTAAATGTAGTGGAATGATCCCTAATATAATTTCTTTATACCTAAAGGAACTATTAAGCTCTCTCGCATACTGGTTGACAACGTAGAGCTAGACTATCTACTTTACGATGCAATCAAGGCGTTCTATCAGATTGATAGTATGTCTAGATACTAATTTGTACTTTAGAATCCTTTTTTACAACACTTCAAACCCGTTTATTCGCACTATATAATGGACAAGCAACAACTGTGACAAATTGAAGCTCAGGGAGCTGGTTCGTACTGCACTGATTTTCTAGTGTTTGCCAAAAACAGTTTAAATATACTAGATCGTTGCCAAAACCACTTACTTTACAACTAACGGTGATATTTGGCTCTCTCGGTTCCTGGCTGACAACGCAGAGACTATCTATTTACAATGTTGTCAAAGTGTTTAATACGTTCCAAATATGTCCATTAATTAACATTAACTGTATCTTCACTTCTACTACGTTAAAAGCGAGTTTGGACCTGTTGCAGATTTACGGCCACGCACTTCGGTGTTGATTGAGCTGGTTAAATCTTCAGTAGTACCTAATTCTAGATAGCTTAGTACATGTTAAATGTAGTGAAATGATCACTAATATAATTTCTTTATACATAAAGGAATTATTAAGCTCTCTCGCATACTGGTTGACAACGTAGAGCTAGGCTCTCTACTTTACGATGTTATCAAGGAGTATCATCAGATTGTTAGTATGTCTAGATACTAATTTATACTTTAGAATACCTTTTTACAACGCTTCAAACCCGTTTAGGCGCACTATATAGTGGACAAGCAACAACTGTGACAAATTGAAGCTCAGGGAGCTGGTTCGTACTGCACTGATTTTCTAATATTCGCCAAGAACAGTTTAAATATACTAGATCGTTGCCAAAACCACTTACTTTACAACTAACGGTGATATTTGGCCCTCTCGCTTCCTGGCTGACAACGCAGAGTTAAACTATCTACTTTACAATGTTGTCAAGGTGTTTATTACGTTCTAAATATGTCCAGTAATTAACATTAACTCTATCTTCACTTCTACTACGTTAAAAGCGAGTTTGGACCTGTTGCATATTTACGGCCAGGCACTTCGGTGCTGATTGAGCTGGTTAAATCTTCAGTAGTACCTAATTCTTTATAGCTTAGTAAATGTTAAATGTAGTGGAATGATCACTAATATAATTTCTTTATACCTAAAGGAATTATTAAGCTCTCTCGCATACTGGTTGACAACGTAGATCTAGACTATCTACTTTACGATGCTATCAAGGCGTTTTATCAGATTGTTAGTATGTCCAGATACTAATTTATACTTTAGAATAGTTTTTTACAACGCTTCAAACCCGTTTAGGCGCACTATATAATGGACAAGCAACAACTGTGACAAATTGAAGCTCAGCGAGGTGGTTTGTACTGCACTGATTTTTTATTGTACGCCAAGAACAGTTTAAATGTACTAGATCGTTGCTAAAACCACTTACTTTACAACTAACGGTGATATTTGGCTCTCTCGTTTCCTGGCTGACAACGAAGAGTTAAACTATCTACTTTACAATGTTGTCAAGGTGTTTAATACGTTCTAAATATGTCGATTAATTAACATTAACTGTATCTTCACTTCTACTACGTTAAAAGCGAGTTTGGATCTGTTGCAGATTTACGGCCACTCACTTCGGTGTTGATTGAGCTGGTTAAATCTTCAGTAGTACCTAATTCTAGATAGCTTAGTACATGTTAAATGTAGTGAATGATCCCTAATATAATTTCTTTATACCTAAAGGAACTATTAAGCTCTCTCGCATACTGGTTGACAACGTAGAGCTAGACTATCTACTATACGATGCTATCAAGGCGTTCTATCAGATTGATAGTATGTCTAGATACTAATTTGTACTTTAGAATCCTTTTTTACAACACTTCAAACCCGTTTAGGCGCACTATATAATGGACAAGCAACAACTGTGACAAATTGAAGCTCATGGAGCTGGTTCGTACTGCACTGATTTTCTAATGTTCGCCAAAAACAGTTTAAATATACTAGATCGTTGCCAAAATCACTTACTTTACAACTAACGGTGATATTTGGCTCTCTCGCTTCCTGGCTGACAACGCAGAGTTAAACTATCTACTTTACAATGTTGTCAAGGTGTTTATTACGTTCTAAATATTGTCCAGTAATTAACATTAACTGTAACTTCTCTTCTACTACGTTAAAAAGCGAGTTTCGAACTGTTGCAGATTTACGGCCACGCACTTCGGTGTTGATTGAGCTGGTTAAATCTTCAGTAGTACCTATTTCTTGATAGCTTAGTACATGTTAAATGTAGTGGAATGATCGCTAATATAATTTCTTAATACTTAAAGGAATTATTAAGCTCTCTCGCATACTGGTTGACAACGTAGATCTAGATCTAGACTATCTACTTGACGATGCTATCAAGGCGTTTTATAAGGTTGTGAGAATGTCCAGATACTAATTTATACTTTAGAATCCTTTTTTACCATGCTTCAAACCCGTTTAGGCGCACTATATAATTGACAAGCAACAACTGTCACAGATTGAAGCTCAGGGAGGTGGTTTCTACTGCACTGATTTTTTATTGTACGCCAAGAACAGTTTAAATGAACTAGATGGTTGCTAAAACCACTTACTTTACAACTAACGGTGATATTTGGCTCTCTCGCTTCCTGGCTGACAACGCAGAGTTAAACTATCTATTTACAATGTTGTCAAAGTGTTTAATACGTTCCAAATATGTCCATTAATTAACATTAACTGTATCTTCACTTCTACTACGTTAAAAGCGAGTTTGGACCTGTTGCAGATTTACGGCCACGCACTTCGGTGTTGATTGAGCTGGTTAAATCTTCAGTAGTACCTAATTCTAGATAGCTTAGTACATGTTAAATGTAGTGAAATGATCACTAATATAATTTCTTTATACCTAAAGGGATTATTAAGCTCTCTCGCATACTGGTTGACAACGTAGAGCTAGACTATCTACTTTACGATGCATTCAAGGCGTTCTATCAGATTGATAGTATGTCTAGTTACTAATTTGTACTTTAGAATCCTTTTTTACAACGTTTTAAACCCGTTTATTCGCACTATATAATGGACAAGCAACAACTGTGACAAATTGAAGCTCAGGGAGCTGGTTCGTACTGCACTGATTTTCTAGTGTTTGCCAAAAACAGTTTAAATATACTAGATCGTTGCCAAAACCACTTACTTTACAACTAACGGTGATATTTGGCTCTCTCGGTTCCTGGCTGACAACCCAGAGTCTATCTATTTACAATGTTGTCAAAGTGTTTAATACGTTCCAAATATGTCCATTAATTAACATTAACTGTATCTTCACTTCTACTACGTTAAAAGCGAGTTTGGACCTGTTGCAGATTTACGGCCACGCACTTCGGTGTTGATTGAGCTGGTTAAATCTTCAGTAGTACCTAATTCTAGATAGCTTAGTACATGTTAGATGTAGTGAAATGATCACTAATATAATTTCTTTATACATAAAGGAATTATTAAGCTCTCTCGCATACTGGTTGACAACGTAGAGCTAGGCTCTCTACTTTACGATGTTATCAAGGAGTATCATCAGATTGTTAGTATGTCTAGATACTAATTTATTCTTTAGAATACCTTTTTACAACGCTTCAAACCCGTTTAGGCGCACTATATAATGGACAAGCAACAACTGTGACAAATTGAAGCTCAGGGAGCTGGTTCGTACTGCACTGATTTTCTAATATTCGCCAGGAACAGTTTAAATATACTAGATCGTTGCCAAAACCACTTACTTTACAACTAACGGTGATATTTGGCCCTCTCGCTTCCTGGCTGACAACGCAGAGTTAAACTATCTACTTTACAATGTTGTCAAGGTGTTTATTACGTTCTAAATATGTCCAGTAATTAACATTAACTCTATCTTCACTTCTACTACGTTAAAAGCGAGTTTGGACCTGTTGCAGATTTACGGCCAGGCACTTCGGTGCTGATTGAGCTGGTTAAATCTTCAGTAGTACCTAATTCTTTATAGCTTAGTACATGTTAAATGTAGTGGAATGATCACTAATATAATTTCTTTATACCTAAAGGAATTATTAAGCTCTCTCGCATACTGGTTGACAACGTAGAGCTAGACTATCTACTTTACGATGCTATCAAGGCGTTTTATCAGATTGTTAGTATGTCCAGATACTAATTTATACTTTAGAATAGTTTTTTACAACGCTTCAAACCCGTTTAGGCGCACTATATAATGGACAAGCAACAACTGTGACAAATTGAAGCTCAGCGAGGTGGTTTGTACTGCACTGATTTTTTATTGTACGCCAAGAACAGTTTAAATGTACTAGATCGTTGCTAAAACCACTTACTTTACAACTAACGGTGATATTTGGCTCTCTCGTTTCCTGGCTGACAACGCAGAGTTAAACTATCTACTTTACAATGTTGTCAAGGTGTTTAATACGTTCTAAATATGTCGATTAATTAACATTAACTGTATCTTCACTTCTACTAAGTTAAAAGCGAGTTTGGATCTGTTGCAGATTTACGGCCACTCACTTCGGTGTTGATTGAGCTGGTTAAATCTTCAGTAGTACCTAATTCTAGATAGCTTAGTACATGTTAAATGTAGTGGAATGATCCCTAATATAATTTCTTTATACCTAAAGGAACTATTAAGCTCTCTCGCATACTGGTTGACAACGTAGAGCTAGACTATCTACTTTACGATGCAATCAAGGCGTTCTATCAGATTGATAGTATGTCTAGATACTAATTTGTACTTTAGAATCCTTTTTTACAACACTTCAAACCCGTTTAGGCGCACTATATAATGGACAAGCAACAACTGTGACAAATTGAAGCTCATGGAGCTGGTTCGTACTGCACTGATTTTCTAATGTTCGCCAAAAACAGTTTAAATATACTAGATCGTTGCCAAAATCACTTACTTTACAACTAACGGTGATATTTGGCTCTCTCGCTTCCTGGCTGACAACGCAGAGTTAAACTATCTACTTTACAATGTTGTCAAGGTGTTTATTACGTTCTAAATATGTCCAGTAATTAACATTAACTGTAACTTCTCTTCTACTACGTTAAAAGCGAGTTTCGACCTGTTGCAGATTTACGGCCACGCACTTCGGTGTTGATTGAGCTGGTTAAATCTTCAGTAGTACCTAATTCTTGATAGCTTAGTACATGTTAAATGTAGTGGAATGATCGCTAATATAATTTCTTAATACTTAAAGGAATTATTAAGCTCTCTCGCATACTGGTTGACAACGTAGATCTAGATCTAGACTATCTACTTTACGATGCTATCAAGGCGTTTTATAAGGTTGTGAGAATGTCCAGATACTAATTTATACTTTAGAATCCTTTTTTACTATGCTTCAAACCCGTTTAGGCGCACTATATAATGGACAAGCAACAACTGTCACAGATTGAAGCTCAGGGAGGTGGTTTATACTGCACTGATTTTTTATTGTACGCCAAGAACAGTTTAAATGTACTAGATCGTTGCTAAAACACTTACTTTACAACTAACGGTGATATTTGGCTCTCTCGCTTCCTGGCTGACAACGCAGAGTTAAACTATCTACTTTACAATGTTGTCAAGTTGTTTATTACGTTCTAAATATGTCCAGTAATTAACATTAACTGTATCTTCACTTCTACTACGTTAAAAGCGAGTTTGGACCTGTTGCCCCGGGAACGCAGAAAATACTTCGGGTTCGGCACGACGTGGTAGAATTTGCAAAAGCAGACATTTCCCACTCACTATGAGAAAATTACGTAGGCTTCATAAGGCGTCTTGTAGTAGATGTGCAACAGGATGCAAAGTAAATTTTCCCCCGGCTCTTGGGGTCGAAATAAACGAAATCCAAAACGCCCGCCCCAAACCGGCGTCGGCCTAACCCACACACGTCCCGCGGGAACTTTATCACTTAACGAGCTATCTGCTTCGAAGCCTGCAGCAGAACTGACTTAAGAATTTAATTAACACGCGAAGAACACAACCCCCGTTCCCCGCTATCATGCAATCATCCTTCTCTTACCACTGTTAAAGGAAATCCTTCCTCTCAGCAAATATTAATGCGTAAGTGCTGAATAAACGAGAGGGCCTTGGAACATACGAGAAAGAATTTTTTTGTTGTTGCAGCAAGTCCCAGGGTATCGAATTACTACAGAAAATTCCCCGAGGGCCGGGTTGAATTATCGCTAAGCAGGAATAGCCTTCGAAACCTAATTTCTTTGTTGCGTGAAACAAAGTGGGTTATTCAAAATTTGTTGGGTGCATGTAAGTTCATGAATTTCTGGCTACAGGCGCCCGCGCGTCGGGATAAATAAAGCAATTAGCACGCGTCGCAGAAGTGCTTTCAAAGAAAATTTCCATTGGTTGCGTGCATGTTAGAGTTTAGCCCAAATAAATTCGGTTGCAGATTTCAGGTGCAGGGCCGGCTTTGCGAAAATTAAATCGGCCATGCTTTAGACAAAAAACAACATCACACCCCCCTTACTAGAGGTCAATTTCCCAAATTGATCCTTAGGACAACTAAAGAAGTTGCTAGAAGAATGGCTTAACCTAGGGTGCGGATTGAGATAGCCGTCACTACTCGGGATCCCAATCACGCAATGACGGATAGCGTCAAGGACAGAGTGAGAAGGAAGAAGAATTTGCCATAAAGACCGGTTACGCCGTTGGAAATTACGTAAAACCCCAATCAGGTACTGGCGGTTCGGTGAAGCCTCGAACACCCCTCCCCGGACCAGGGAATTGGGCGACAAATAAACGTAATTTGTCCCAAAGAAGGGTACTCCGCCAGGGGTCCCATTCGACTTGGCGATCGACACTCAACATCAAAAATATTAAAAAAACGTGAAACACGGACCACTCCATCCAAGCAGGATGGTGTCCACTCCTCAAAATAATACCGACCATGGCCGAGCGACCATGGCACGCGCCTATGGGGTGACGGGTAAGCAAGGCGACCGGACCCACTGCCGACTCACTATCCGGCCCCATGACACGGTTTAAATGGAAAAGTGCCAAAGGCAAAACGGGTGAGGACAATGACAGGTGTCGCCGGACACACGGTAAAGGGAGGACAGAACGAAAGAAGAAAGATGAGAGAGAAGAGTTGATATCCCACCTGGGATTTGTTTTGCTCTTGAATGAGCTAGTCATAATAGGGTATAAGTCATCACTGTAAACTCTTCCGTCCAACCTACCGATCGAACACAGGGTTACGAAGTCCCAAGGTCACGGGATCAGCCTCTTGTGTTTGTCCCACAGCAACAAACGATCAAAGAAAGGGGTAGCCACGAACGACAGGAGTCTCGAAGGCCTTGAAGGCCGCCTAGCCTAAACTAACCTATCCTATTCTAATGAAACGAACAATTATATACAACAGTATGTCACCCATGGTTAACCCATTATGACTTAGGGGTTGTTGAAGACCAACGACTTAATTGTCAACTGGACTGGGTTTTAAGTCCTTTGCGTGCCAAATGCCCTTAGAAGCTCCACTCTGATCCGATAACTCATAAGTGGCCAGCGAGACTTTTCTCGAGATATAAAAGGGGCCTACAAACTTAGGTGCGAGCTTTGCATTGAAATGCTTGGCTGCATCAGAGAGGACATAATTCCGGCGCCAAACAGTGTCACCGACAGCAAAAAGAGCAGGGCGCCGTCTCAAATCATAAGTGGCCTTAGAGGTCCTATATGCGGATTCCAACCGCTTCACAATGTCGTCATAAAGAGGCTTAAAGGCAGGTGCACGACGCAAAAGATGATCACGGTTAGCCATCTGGACATTACCTACATCTATTTCCTCATCGGGAGCCTCAGCTTCATTACCTTCCAGCCGAATTTCCCTTCCAAAGTTAGCAAAATAAGGGCACATTCCGATGACTTCATGAATAGCAGTCCGTACTGCACATGCGACCTTAGACAGGTACTTGTCCCAGTCACGGTGATTGTCTTTGACGTAGGAAGACAACATAGTCTTTAAAACCCTATTCACCCTTTCAACGGGATTTGCTTGCGCATGGTAATATGCGTTGAAGATGATTTTGGATTTATAGTTATTCGCCAAGGTGCGGAATTATTTGCTACGAAACTGGACACCATTGTCCGCTAGAATATATTGAGGTGCTCCAAAGAGCAAGATAACGTCATTCTCAATCTTTTGGGAAACCGCGGTAGCGGTAGCTGCTCGTAACGGAAAGAAAAGGGTAAATTTAGTGAAGCAATCAGAGACAGAAAGAATGTAGACATAGCCCTGCTTAGAGCGTGGCAACGGGCCTACTATATCAATGGAGATCATTTGCCAAGGTTTGTTTACTACTGGATGGCGAGCCATCAGTCCGGCAGGTCGCTTTTGTTCCGGTTTATGTAAAACGCAAGTTGTACAACGATTTACATAGCGCGCGACGACGTATGCCTTCATTTTTGGCCAATAGTATTTTTGCGCGACTCGTCCGTACGTTTTGAAAATTCCTAAGTGACCCGCGGTAGGCGCATCGTGAGCCTTACGCAAAATTTCGCTACGTAGACAGGTTGGCACTGCTTTCCTCCAATTGTCTTCGTCATTCAATTCTGGATACTTGCTTCTAACATGTTTGAACAGCTGTCCGCCAACGATCTTCCAACTTGGATAAGCTAAGGGTTTCTCAGTGATGCGTCGGCGCATCAGTTTATACCAGCGATCGGTCTTCTCCTGGTCATTAGTGACATTAGCAGGGTTCACTTGATCCGTCTCAGGGGCCTCGACAACGTCCGTTACAGTATAGCGCGAGATAGCGCGTCCGGGACAACGTGATTCTTTCCCTTACGGTGCTGAATAGTGAAATCGTACTGTTCTACGCGAACAGCCCAACGGGCAAGGCGACCCGTAGGTTCCTTCAAGTTATTAAGCCATAATAGAGAATGGTGGTCGGTTATAATAGTGAAGTGAGTACCCTCAAGGTACGGTCTGAGTTTTTCGATGGCCCATAAGACTGCTAAACACTCTCGTTCGGTGACTGAGTAATTCCTTTCGGCCTTGGATAGTGTTCGGCTAATGTAGCAAATAACGCGTTTCTCCCCATCTATGGTTTGAATAAGTACTGCGCCTACTCCCACATTGGAGGCGTCTGTTTGTACCGTAAAGGGTACTGAAAAATCGGGGCAAGTCAAAATGGGTGCGGGCACCAAACAGTTCTTGATGGTTGAGAACGATTCTTCGCAGTTGTTGTCCCACTCGAACCGTTTTGACTTCCTCAGCAATAACGTCATTGGTGCGATAATTGATGAAAAATTAGGGATAAACCGTCGATACCAAGAGGCCATGCCTATTATTCGTCTGATCTCGGCGACGTTTGTAGGTTGGGGTAGATTCATGATGGCGGTTACCTTTTCAGGGTCCACCAGTAGACCTTGTGCGTTGACAACATATCCAAGATATTTTAACTCAGGTTGGCCAAAATGGCACTTGTCTCGTCCAAGTGTTAGGCCTGCTTCTCGTAGGCGTCTCAAAACCTCTCCCAAGACCTCTAAATGTTTCTCGAAAGTCGGGGAGCAAATTATCACGTCATCTAAGTATACAAAAACGTAGGGTTCTAGTTCTGGACCTAAGACTTGGTCAACGAAACGTTGCCACGTGGCAGACGCGTTATGGAGCCCGAACGGCATACGATTAAACTCATACAAGCCACGTCCTGGGACTGTAAAGGCTGTCAGTTCCTTAGACTCTTCACTCATCTTGATTTGCCAGTAGGCCGACTTAATATCTAATGATGTGATAAAGCGCGCGTCGCGTAAGCGGTCTAAAATTGACGATACATATGGTAGAGGGTAGGCGTCCTTTTCAGTAACACTGTTTACCTTGCGAAAGTCCACGCAGAATCGGTAAGATCCGTCTTTCTTCTTAACCAATAAGATTGGGCTGGACCATGCTGATCGTGATCGTTGGATGACCCCTGCTTTGAGCATTTTGTCTAACTCGGCGTCAATATACGCTTGCATGGCAGGTGAGACTGGATAATACCTTTGCTTGATGGGGGCCGAGTTGGTTACAATGCGATGTTCAATATGCTTGGCACAGCCAAGCTCATTGCTACTGTCGGAGAAATGTTGGTCAAGTACTTCCTTCAATTGGTTTCGTTGGGTCATGGTCAAATCAAATTCAGATTGCAAAGTGCCCGTAGGGGTACTGATGGTAGCTAAGTCGGGTTTTGAAAACTCCCACTCGCCTCGAAATACATCAGGGACTATGCCCACCATTTTCCAGAAGTCTATTCCTAAAATCATTGTATGGGGTACGTCAGGTACAATTAAAACGTCAAGAGTACGACTTTATTATTCAAGTTAATCGGCAGAAACACGGTACCTAGACTTTCTACTGTTTGTCCATTAGCGACTACGCATACCGGGCGTAATTTCTTATTTACACGAAGGCCCAAAGTTTCCAGAACTTCCCATCCCTTACCTCCAATAATAGTGCGGTTGGCACCAGAGTCCAACAAAGCTAAAATTTTAAGACCCATTATCTCAACAGTGACATAAGGACGGCGATCGTCCGACGATTTTTCTAAAACATAATCTAAAATGACTTTATTTTTTTAAAATTTTTCCTCACGCTCATTAATAAGTTGTTTAATATACCTAGTCGAGTTAACAAATGTTTGCGAAGACACCGCTCGACCCTTCAGTGTTTCGCCGGACCATTTCCCGAACCTCGGTTTCCGCGACTACAATTTGGACAATTCCTGACAATTACATCGGGCTTACCGCAACGATAGCAAAATTTCTTGTCACGCGGGCGTTTGCACGCGACGGCCCTATGGCCTACTTCTTGACAATTCCAGCATTTAGTTCCCGAACCCGGAGCTAAATTTTTAACAGTTTTCGAAGCGCTTGGCATGGCCGGCGCTTGAGCAGTTGCGACAGGTGTTCGTACCGTATTCACGACAGGTGTTTCCTCTAACGGTACGGTCTCAACATAGGCCAAATCGGTTTCCAAATCAGTTCGGCGTCTTGATGGCGGTACATAAGTCTCGACGGCGTAATGGCGTTCCTCAATCTTGCGTCCATATTGAAGTAGTTCCTCGATTGAACGAATCTCTACCAGCCCCAACTGGGTTTGGTACATTGGTGCGACGTTACGCAAAATAATTCTTAACTGCTTCGCTTCAGTCAAAGGTTCGACCAATCTCGCGAACATATTTTGCAAAATTGCAATGTAAATGCCCATGGACTCCGAAGGTCCTTGAGTTCTTCTCTTAATTTCCTTCAGCAGGCGCTCATCGTAATCCGCTGGTTGGAATTGTTGACGTAAAAGGGAAACTAATTGTTGCCAATTGACAGGCTTAGCTCTATTAGCGCGGTACCATAATAATGCGTTACCGGTAAATAAGTCGATAGCTTGCGCGAATAATTTGTCCTCAGGCAAGTTGCTAGCTATTCGTAATTCATTGACGCGTTCGATAAAAGCATTAACCGAAAGTCCTCTAGGGTCTCCTGAAAATTGCAAACTCCATTGTGCTACTGGTATCGCTTTAAACGAAATCGTCCTCATAGCTGGTGTACTAGCGCTTAAACTCGTAGTCGGGGTCGTGACTGCCAATGAAACACCGCTCGGAGCTATGGTGGACACCGGAGTCGAAGGTGCCTGGTGAGTCTCAGGTGCTTCAGTGGTTGATGCTACCATTAACTGCGTAACCTCGAAGGTAGAACGCATGACTGCTACTTTTGCGAATAACTCCGCTCGTTTATTTCCATCTTCATCATTAGCCGGTTTACTATTGCTAATCCTACTTAAAGCGCAATAAAATTTTGTTTCTATTGCCGCAGCACGATCCCTATCGGGTTCTAGAGCGTATTCGTCAGTTTTTTGTACAATGGCCGCGACCAAATCAGAAACCGCCTTATAATCCTCTTCAAACGAGTATGGGTACGCTGGGCGCGCTGTCGCCCCCTCACGACCTTCATCCCTTAGCGCGTCTCGGAAGCGTGTACGCAAAACCGATACAACACCGGTGTTGTCCAATCCTCTAATGTTTAATTCATATTCTAAATCTGCCTTAAGTAGGCGGTCGATATGCCATTTCAGTACCATTGTGTTGTTTAAGAATATTAAAAATGAAAAATTCTAAAAAAACGATGCTTGTTCCCTACTTAGGGTTAACTTGAAGCCTTTCAACACGAAAAGTTATCCTTTCAAAACGCTTCCGCTTTATAGAAATAATTTAAATTTTCAAACTTTCAAAAAAAAAATTCCGAATTTTCAGAAAAAACTATTAGTGAATTACAAAAACGCGAATTCCTAAGAGTTATTGCTAAAAGCAAACGATAGCACCAAAAAGAATGGCTCCAAAATATGCCCTAACACGGAAAAGAAAATGCTAAAATGTTAAACACGAAAAAACACAAAAATCCCGCGAAAAATCCCGGGAAAAACAATGTTTGGTATGTCAAAGGGATAGCAAGGAACTCATTTACTAAAAGAAAACAAATAGGATACGCGTCCTAATATGAAAAAAACACGATTCCAAATTTCGAAGTCCTAAAAAGTCAAGTTTTCATAAAAAATACTGGACAAAACTATATGTCATTAATGCCAAACACTAAAATGAAGCTGTATGACAAGAAAAGAAACACAAAACCAATGCCCTAAGGGCGTTATCGACAAAAACAATGCCCCACGGCCGGGCAGCCACTAAGAATCTGTTACAGGATTAAATGCTCGAATCGACATTGATCACAAGCACTGTCAAAATCGGGGAAAAAGTAAAGGGTTTGCCGGCTTTTCCAAAAACACAGATCTTAATTGTGTCTGAGCAGATGACGGCGCTCATATTACCCACGGTCTAGCTTAGTCGAGAAGGCGTGATTCGAAAGCTCAGTTACAACCCACAGCACTTACCCTATACTTTGCTCAAAAGAATTGCCTAAGGACGCCACTCGTTTTGATAAATCAACAGCCCTCGTGACCCAAAACGAGAAATATCACAGGGCTCTACTGAAGATGCGCTGGGTTAGCTGCACGCTGCGAAGCGTCGTCCACTAAGTTCCCTCCAAGTCGGGCGGTAAGCACCAGGTGGCCTTAATGACTTACCTTATGACCACCTCCCTAAAGGGGTTCAAAAGAATTTACTCAAGCCAAAAACTGTAGGGCTTTTCCAATAAAAGCACGTGTTCTAGCTTCACATTTTATTACACTTGGCTTTTCGCCACATTAGAATTGAAGATCCACAGATTTCAGGTTTAAGTCAATTAAACAAACTAAGTGTGACTGTATTATTATTTAATGAATGAAAATTGACACACACAGGGCCACAAGTTGGCCATAAGAAGGTAACACCCTAGCTGAAAATTATCGGGGGATCCCAAGCAAAGTTACCTTAATGGCTAATTATATACACAGGTTATTTGACGCAATTAAATGCGCAGGCGCAAAGTCCCGCAGCATGCGAGGCACAATAAACATCCAAATTCGGTAGCACTTTCGCGACACATTAAAACAAGAAACAAAACAAAAATACAGCGGTAGATCTTACCTTTTTTTAGCTAGAACACCTGTTGCGTTGACGATGACCGACGGCTGGACCGGATCATGGAGAGGCTTAGTGGCAGCTTGCAGCAATACAGCTCCTCAAAGGGTTGTTGAAGGGCTTTGCCAAAAGCCAAGCGGTGACTGCAGAAGGTCGAGGACTGCGAAGATGGCGTCCACAAAGACTAAGGTTACGTCCCGCAGCGAGCGTAGAACAGGGTTGCCCAAAGGGGTTGAGCGAAGGCAGTGGCCAGCGGCCCGAAAGAGTGTTGAATTGCTTTGATGTGAAAACGGTAGCCCCCGGAAACGCAGAAAATACTTCGGGTTCGGCACGACGTGGTAGAATTTGCAAAAGCAGACATTTCCCACTCACTATGAGAAAATTACGCAGGCTTCATAAGGCGTCTTGTAGTAGATGTGCAACAGGATGCAAAGTAAATTTTCCCCCGGCTCTTGGGGTCGAAATAAACGAAATCCAAAACGCCCGCACCAAACCGGCGTCGGCCTAACCCACACACGTCCCGCGGGAACTTTATCACTTAACGAGCTATCTGCTTCGAAGCCTGCAGCAGAACTGACTTAAGAATTTAATTAACACGCGAAGAACACAACCCCCGTTCCCCGCTATCATGCAATCATCCTTCTCTTACCACTGTTAAAGGAAATCCTTCCTCTCAAGCAAATATTAATGCGTAAGTGCTGAATAAACGAGAGGGCCTTGGAACATTCGAGAAAGAATTTTTTTGTTGTTGCAGCAAGTCCCAGGGTATCGAATTACTACAGAAAATTCCCCGAGGGCCGGGTTGAATTATCGCTAAGCAGGAATAGCCTTCGAAACCTAATTTCTTTGTTGCGTGAAACAAAGAGGGTTATTCAAAATTTGTTGGGTGCATGTAAGTTCCATGAATTTCTGGCTACAGGCGCCCGCGAATCGGGATAAATAAAGCAATTAGCACGCGTCGCAGAAGTGCTTTCAACGAAAATTTCCATTGGTTGCGTGCATGTTAGAGTGTATCCCAAATAAATTCGGTTGCAGATTTCAGGTGCAGGGCCGGCTTTGCGAAAATTAAATCGGCCATGCTTTAGACAAAAAAACAATATCACAAACGCAAAGTTTAACTATCTATTTACAATGTTGTCAAACTGTTTAATACGTTCTAAATATGTCCAGTAATTAACATTAACTGTATCTTCACTTCTACTACGTTAAAAGCGAGTTTGAACCAGTTGCAGATTTACGGCCACGCACTTCGGTGCTGATTGTGCTGGTTAAATCTTCAGTAGTACATAATTCTTGATAGCTTAGTACATGTTAAATGTAGTGGAATGACCACTAATATAATTTCTTTTTACCTAAAGGAATTATTAAGCTCTATCGCATACTGGTTGACAACGTAGAGCTAAACTATATACATTACGATGCTATCAAGGCGTTTTATCAGATTGTTAGTATGTCCAGATACTAATTTATACTTTAGTTTCGTTTTTTACAACGCTTCAAACCCGTTTAGGGGCACTATATAATGGACAAGCAACAACTGTGACAAATTGAAGCTCAGGGAGGTGGTTTGTACTGCACTGATTTTTTATTGTACGCCAAGAACAGTTTAAATGTACTAGATCGTTGCTAAAACCACTTACTTTACAACTAACGGTGATATTTGGCTCTCTCGCTTCCTGGCTGACAACGCAGAGTTAAACTATCTATTTACAATGTTGTCAAGGTGTTTAATACGTTATAAATATGTCCAGTAATTAACATTAACTGTATCTTCACTTCTACTACGTTAGAAGCGAGTTTGGACCTGTTGCAGATTTACGGCCACGCACTCCGGTGCTGATTGAACTGGTTAAATCTTCAGTAGTAATTCTTGATAGCTTAGTACATGTTAAATGTAGTGGAATGATCGCTAATATAATTTCCTTATACCTAATGGAATTATTAAGCTCTCTCGCATACTGGTTGACAACGTAGAGCTAGACTATCTACTTTACGATGCATTCAAGGCGTTCTATCAGATTGATAGTATGTCTAAATACTAATTTGTACTTTAGAATCGTTTTTTACAACGCCTCAAACCCGTTTAGGCGCACTAATTAATGGACAAGCAACAACTGTGACAAATTGAAGCTCAGGGAGGTGGTTCGTACTGCACTGATTTTCTAATGTTCGCCAAGAACAGTTTAAATATACTAGATCGTTGCTAAAAACACTTACTTTACAACTAACGGTGATATTTGGATCTCTCGCTTCCTGGCTGACAACGCAGAGTTAAACTATCTACTTTACAATGTTGTCAAGGTGTTTAATACGTTCTAAATATGTCCAGTAATTAACATTAACTGTATCTTCACTTCTACTACGTTAAGGGCGAGTTTGGACCTGTTGCAGATTTACGGCCACGCACTTCGGTGCTGATTGAGCTGGTTGAATCTTTAGTTGTACCTAATTCTTGATAGCTTAGTACATGTTAAATGTAGTGGAATGATCGCTAATATAATTTCTTTATACCTAAAGGAATTATTAAGCTCTCTCGCATACTGGTTGGCAACGTAGAGCTCGACTATCTACTTTACGATGCTATCAAGGCGTTTTATATAACTGCTAGTATGTCCAGATACTAATCTATACTTTAGAATCCTTTTTTACAACGCTTCAAACCCGTTTAGGCGCACTATATAATGGACAAGTAACAACTGTGACAAATTGAAGCTCAGGGAGCTGGTTCGTACTGCACTGATTTTCTAATGTTCGCCAAGAACAGTTTAAATGTACTAGATCTTTGCTAAAACCACTTACTTTACCACTAACGGTGATATTTGGCTCTCTCGCTTCCTGAGTGACAACGCAGAGTTAAACTATCTACTTTACAATTTTGTCAAGGTGTTTAATGCGTTCTAAATATGGCCAGTAATTAACATTAAGTGTATCTTCACTTCTACTACGTTAAAAACGAGTTTGGACCTGTTGCAGATCTACGGCCATGCACTTCGGTGCTGATTGAACTGGTTAAATCTTCAGTAGTAATTCTTGATAGCTTAGTACATGTTAAATGTAGTGGAATGATCGCTAATATAATTTCCTTATACCTAAAGGAATTATTAAGCTCTCTCGCATACTGCTTGACAACGTAGAGCTAGACTATCTACTTTACGATGCTATCAAGTCGTTTTATCAGATTGTTACTATTGCCAGATACTACTTTATACTTTAGAATCCTTTTTCACAACGCTTCAAACCCATTTAGGCGTATTATATAATGGTCAAGCAACCACTGTGACAAATTGAAGCTCAGGGAGCTACATGTTAAATGTAGTGGAATGATCAATAATATAATTTCTTTATACGTAAAGGAATTATTAATCTCTCTCGCATACTGGTTGACAACGTAGAGTTAGACTATCTACTTTACGATGCATTCAAGGCGTTCTATCAGATTGATAGTATGTCTAGATACTAATTTCTAATTTAGAATCCTTTTTTACAACGCTTCAAACCAGTTTAGGCGCACTATATAATGGACAAACAACAACTGTGACAAATTGAAGCTCAGGGAGCTGGTTCGTACTGCACTGATTTTCTAATGTTCGCCAAAAACAGTTTAAATATACTAGATCGTTGCCAAAACCACTTACTTTACAACTAACGGTGATATTTGGCTCTCTCGCTTCCTGGCTGACAACGCAGAGTTAAACTATCTACTTTACAATGTTGTCAAGGTGTTTATTACGTTCTAAATATGTCCAGTAATTAACTTTAACTGTATCTTTACTTCTACTACGTTAAAAGCGAGTTTGGACCTGTTGCAGATTTACGGCCATGCACTTCGGTGCTGATTGAACTGGTTAAATCTTCAGTAGTAATTCTTGATAGCTTAGTACTTGTTAAATGTAGTGGAATGATCGCTAATATAATTTCTTTATACCTAATGGAATTATTAAGCTCTCTCGCATACTGGTTGACAACGTAGCGCTAGACTATCTACTTCACGATGCATTAAAGGCGTTTTATCAGATTGTTAGTATGTCCAGATACTAATTTATACTTTAGAATCCTTTTTTACAACGCCTCAAAACCAGTTTAGACGAACTATATAATGGACAAGCATCAACTGTGACAAATTGAAGCTCAGGGAGTTGGTTCGTACTGCACTGATTTTTTAATGTCCGCTAAGAACGGTTTAAATATACTAGATCGTTGCTAAAACCACATACTTTATAACTAACGGTGATATTTGGCTCTCTCGGTTCCTGACTGACAACGCAGAGTTAAACTATCTACTTTACAATGTTGTTAAGGTGTTTAATACATTCTAAATATATCCAGTAATTAACATTAACTGTATCTTCACTTCTATTTCGTTAAAAACGAGTTTAGACCTGCTGCAGATTTACGGCCATGCACTTCAGTGCTGATTGAGCTGGTTAAATCTTCGGTAGTAATTCTTGATAGCTTAGTACATATTAAATGTAGTGGAATGATCGCTAATATAATTTCTTTATACCTAAAGGAATTATTAAGCTCTCTCGCATACTTGGTTGACAACGTAGAGCTAGACTGTCTACTTTACGATGCTATCAAGTCGTTTTATCAGATTGTTACTATTTCCATATACTAATTTATACTTTAGAATCCTTTTTTACAACGCTTCAAACCCATTTAGGCGCATTATATAATGGACAAGCAACAACTGTGACAAATTGAAGCTCAGGGAGCTGGTTTGTACTGCACTGATTTTTTAATGTTTGCCAAGTACAGTTTAAATATACTAGATCGTTGCTAAAATCACTTACTTTACAACTAACGGTGATATTTGGCTCTCTGGCTTCCTGGCTGACAACGCAGAGTTAAACTATCTACTTTACAATGTTGTCAAGGTGTTTAATACGTTCTAAATATATCCAGTAATTAACATTAACTGTATCTTCACTTCTACTACGTTAAAAACTAGTTTGGACCTGTTGCAGTTCTACGGCCACGCACTTCGGTGCTGATTGAGCTGGTTAAATCTTCAGTACTAATTCTTGGTAGCTTAGTACATGTTAAATATAGTGGAATGATCGCTAATATAATTTCTTTAAACCTAAAGGAATTATTTAGCTCTCTCGCATACTGGTTGACAACGTAGAGAGAAACTATCTACTTTACCATGCTATAAAGGCGTTTTATCGGATTGTTAGTATGTCCAGATACTAATTTATACTTTAGAATCCTTTTTTACAACGCTTCAAACCCGTTTAGGCAAACTATATAATGGACAAGCATCAACTGTGACAAATTGAAACTCAGGGAGTTGGTTCGTACTGCACTGATTTTTAAATGTCCGCCAAAAACAGTTTAAATATACTAGATCGTTGCTAAAACCTCTTACTTTACAACTAACGGTGATATTTGGCTCTCTCGCTTCCTGGCTGACATCGCAGAGTTAAACTATCTACTTTACTATGTTGTCAAGGTGTTTAATACGTTCTAAATATATCCAGTAATTAACATTAACTTCACTTCTACTACGTTAAAAACTAGTTTGGACCTGTTGCAGTTCTACGGCCACGCACTTCGGTGCTGATTGAGCTGGTTAAATCTTCAGTAGTAATTCTTGATAGCTTAGTACATGTTAAATGTAGTGGAATGATCGCTAATATAATGTCTTTATACCTAAAAGAATTATTAAGCTCTTTCGCATACTGGTTGACAACCTAGTGCTAGACTATCTACTTCACGATGCAATAAAGGCGTTTTATCAGATTGTTAGTATGTCCAGATACTAATTTATACTTTAGAATCCTTTTTTACAACGCTTTATACCCGTTTAGGCGCACTATATAATGGACAAGCAACAACTGTGACAAATTGAATCTCAAGGAGCAGGTTCGTACTGCACTGATTTTTTATTATTCGCCAAGAACAGTTTAAATGTACTAGATCGTTGCTAAAACCACTTACTTTACAACTAACGGTGAAATTTGGCTCTCTCGCTTCCTGGCTGACAACGCAGAGTTAAACTATCTACTTTACAATGTTGTCAAGGTGTTTAATACGTTCTAAATATTTCCAGTAATTAATATTAACTGTATCTTAACTTCTACTACGTTAAATACGACTTTGGACCTGTTGCAGATCTACGGCCACGCACTTCGGTGCTGATTGAGCTGGTTAAATCTTCAGTAGTAATTCTTGATAGCTTAGTACATATTAAATGTAGTGGAATGATCGCTAATATAATTTCTTTATACCTAAAGGAATTATTAAGCTCTCTCGCATACTTGGTTGACAACGTAGAGCTAGACTATCTACTTTACGATGCTATCAAGTCGTTTTATCAGATTGTTACTATTTCCTGAAACTAATTTATACTTTAGAATCCTTCTTTACAACGCTTCAAACCCATTTAGGAACAATATATAATGGACAAGCAACAACTGTGACAAATTGAAGCTCAGGGAGCTGGATCCTACTGCACTGATTTTTTATTGTTCGCCAAGAACAGTTTAAATATACTAGATCGTTGCTAAAACCACTTACTTTACAACTAACGGTGATATTTGGCTCTCTCGCTTCCTGGCTGACAACGCAGAGTTAAACTATCTACTTTACAATGTTGTCAAGGTGTTTAATACGTTCTAAATATTTCCAGTAATTAACATTAACTGTATCTTAACTTCTACTACGTTAAATACGACTTTGGACCTGTTGCAGATCTACGGCCACGCACTTCGGTGCTGATTGAGCTGGTTAAATCTTCAGTAGTAATTCTTGATCGCTTAGTTCATGTTAAATGTAGTGGAATTATCGCTAATATAATTTCTTTATACCTAAAGAAATTATTAAGCTCTATCGCATACTGGTTGACAACCTAGTGCTCGACTATCTACTTCGCGATGCAATAAAGGCTTTTTATCAGATTGTTAGTATGTCTGTCCAGATACCAATTTATACTTTAGAATCCTTTTTTACAACGCTTCAAACCCGTTTAGGCGCACTATATAATGGACAAGCAACAACTGTGACAAATTGAAGATCAAGGAGCAGGTTCGTACTGCACTGATTTTTTATTGTTCGCCAAGAACAGTTTAAATGTACTAGATCGTTGCTAAAACCACTTACTTTACCACTAACTGTGATATTTGGCTCTCTCGCTTCCTGGCTGACAACGCAGAGTTAACCTATCTACTTTACAATGTTGTCAAGGTGTTTAATACGTTCTGAATATGTCCAGTAACTAACATTAACTGTATCCACACTTTTACTACGTTAAAAACGAGTTTAGACTTGTTGCAGGTTTACGACCACGCACTTCGGTGCCGATTGAGCTGGTTAAATCTTCAGTAGTAATTCTTGATAGCTTAGTACATGTTAAATGTAGTGGAATGATTGCTAATATAATTTCTTTATACCTAAAGGAATTATTAAGCTCTCTCGCATACTGGTTGACAACGTAGAGCTAAACTATCTACTTTACGATGCTATAAAGTCGTTTTATCAGATTGTTACTATTTCCAGCGTGGCTCAGATGGTTAGAGCATCGGACTGCGGCGCGGAAGTCTGGAGTTCAAATCCCAGATCGATGCCTGGCGGGCGGCCTACCCAGTCGCTTTAAATAATTGGGAACCTGCGTTCGAAAGAACAAGGGGTAATAATGCGGCTGTCTAATGCGTGGTGCTCACCACATCACCACGTGTCATGAATTTGACACG
Source organism: Agriotes lineatus (assembly GCA_940337035.1). NCBI lineage: Eukaryota > Metazoa > Arthropoda > Insecta > Coleoptera > Elateridae > Agriotes > Agriotes lineatus. The sequence continues at coordinate 27,862 of CALNHX010011045.1, forward strand.
CGACAGTCGGGTGTGAGAGCGAGGATACGGAAGCTCTAACCTTCCGCCTTGCAGGCCAAGCTCCTTCATGGGGTGTTAGTGCCTTACCATTATTAATTTATACTTTAGAATCCTTTTTTACAACGCTTCAAACCCATTTAGGCGCACTATATAATGGACAAGCAACAACTGTGACTAATTGAAGCTCAGGGAGCTGGTTCGTACTGCACTGATTTTTTAATGTTTGCCAAGAACAGTTTAAATATCCTAGATCGTTGTTAAAACCAATTACTTTACAACTAACGGTGATATTTGGCTCTCTCTCTTCCTGGCTGACAACGCAGAGTTAAACTATCTACTTTACAATGTTGTCAAGGTGTTTTATACTTTCTAAATATGTCCAGTAATTAACATGAACTGTATCTTCACTTCTACTACGTTACAAACGCGTTTGGACCTGTTGCAGATCTACGGCCACGCACTTCGGTGCCGATTGAGTTGGTTAAATCTTCAGTAGTAATTCTTGATAGCTTAGTACATGTTAAATGTAGTGGAATGATGGCTAATATAATTTCTTTATACCTAAAGGAATTATTAAGCACTCTCGCATACTGGTTGACAACGTAGAGCTAAACTATCTACTTTACGATGCTATAAAGGCGTTTTATCAGATTGTTAGTATGTCCAGATACTAATTTATTCTTTAGAATCCTTTTTTACAACGCTTCAAACCCGTTTAGGCGAACTATATAATAGACAAGCAACAACTGTGACAAATTGAATCTGAAGGAGCAGGTTCGTACTGCACTGATTTTTTATTGTTCGCCAAGAACATTTTAAATGTACTAGATCGTTGCTAAAACCACTTACTTTACAACTAACGGTGATATTTGGCTCTCTCGCTTCCTGGCTGACAACGCAGAGTTAAACTATCTACTTTACAATGTTGTCAAGGTGTTTAATACATACTAAATATATCCAGTAATTAACATTAACTGTATCTTTACTTCTACTACGTTAAATACGAGTTTGGACCTGTTGCAGATCTACGGCCACGCACTTCGGTGCTGATTGAGATGGTTAAATCTTCAGTAGTAATTCTTGATCGCTTAGTTCATGTTAAATGTAGTGGAATGATCGCTAATATAATTTCTTTATACCTAATGGAATTATTAAGCTCTCTCGCATACTGGTTGACAACGTAGAGCTAAACTATCTACTTTACGATGCTATAAAGGCGTTTTATCAGATTGTTAGTATGTCCAGATACTAAAATAAACTTTAGAATCCTTTTTTACAACGCTTCAAACCCATTTAGGCGCACTATATAATGGACAAACAACAACTGTGACAAATTGAAGCTCAGGGAGCTGGTTCGTACTGCACTGATTTTTGAATGTTTGCCAAGAACAGTTTAAATATACTAGATCGTTCCTAAAACCACTTACTTTACAACTAACGGTGATATTTGGCTCTCTCGCTTCCTGGTTGACAACGCAAAGTTAACCTATCTACTTTACAATGTTGTCAAGGTGTTTAATACGTTCTGAATATATCCAGTAATTAACATTAACTGTATCCACACTTCTACTACGTTAAAAACGAGTTTAGACTTGTTGCAGATTTACGACCACGCACTTCGGTGCCGATTGAACTGGTTAAATCTTCAGTAGTAATTCTTGATAGCTTAGTATATGTTAAATGTAGTGGAATGATTGCTAATATAATTTCTTTATACCTCAAGGAATTATTAAGCTCTCTCGCATACTGGTTGACAACGTAGAGCTAGAATATCTACCTTACGATGCTATCAAGTCGTTTTATCAGATTGTTACTATTTCCAGATACTAATTTATACTTTAGAATCCTTTTTTACAACGCTTCAAACCCATTTAGGCGCACTATATAATGGACAAGCAACAACTGTGACAAATTGAAGCTCAGGGAGCTGGTTCGTACCGCACTGATTTTTTAATGTTTGCCAAGAACAGTTTAAATATACTAGATCGTTGCTAAAACCTCTTACTTTACAACTAGCAGTGATATTTGGCTCTCTCGCTTCCTGGCTGACAACGCAGAGTTAACCTATCTACTTTACAATGTTGTCAAGGTGTTTAATACGTTCTGAATATGTCCAGTAATTAACATTAACTGTATCCACATTTCTACTACGTTAAAAACGAGTTTAGACTTGTTGCAGATTTACGACCACGCACTTCGGTGCCGATTGAGCTGGTTAAATCTTCAGTAGTAATTCTTGATAGCTTAGTATATGTTAAATGTAGTGGAATGATTGCTAATATAATTTCTTTATACCTCAAGGAATTATTAAGCTCTCTCGCATACTGGTTGACAACGTAGAGCTAGAATATCTACCTTACGATGCTATCAAGTCGTTTTATCAGATTGTTACTATTTCCAGATACTAATTTATACTTTAGAATCCTTTTTTACAACGCTTCAAACCCATTTAGGCGCACTATATAATGGACAAGCAACAACTGTGACAAATTGAAGCTCAGGGAGCTGGTTCGTACTGCACTCATTTTTTAATGTTTGCCAAGAACAGTTTAAATATACTAGATCGTTGCTAAAACCACTTACTTTACAACTAACGGTGATATTTGGCTCTCTCGCTTCCTGGCTGACAACGCAGAGTTAAACTATCTACTTTACAATGTTGTCAAAGTGTTTAATAGGTTCTAAATATATCCAGTAATTAACATTAACTGTATCTTTACTTCTACTTCGTTAAATATGAGTTTGGACCTATTGCAGATCTACGGCCACGCACTTCGGTGCTGATTGAGCTGGTTAAATCTTCAGTAGTAATTCTTGATCGCTTAGTTCATTTTAAATGAAGTGGAATGATCGCTAATATAATTTCTTTATACCTAATGGAATTATTAAGCTCTCTCGCATACTGGTTGACAACGTAGAGCTAAACTATCTACTTTACGATGCTATAAAGGCGTTTTATCAGATTGTTAGTATGTCCAGACACTAATTTATACTTTAGAATCCTTTTTTACAACGCTTCAAACCCGTTTAGGTGCACTATATAATGGACAAGCAACAACTGTGACAAATTGAAGTTCAAGGAACAGGTTCGTACTGCACTGATTTTTTATTGTTCGCCAAGAACAGTTTAAATGTACTAGATCGTTGCTAAAACCACTTACTTTACAACTAACGGTGATATTTGGCTCTCTCGCTTTCTGGCTGACAACGCAGAGTTAAACTATCTACTTTACAATGTTGTCAAGGTGTTTAATACGTTCTAAATATGTCCAGTAATTAACATTAACTGTATCTTCACTTCTACTACGTTAAAAACCAGTTTAGACCTGTTGCAGATTTACGGCCACGCACTTCGGTGCCGATTGAGTTGGTTAAATCTTCAGTAGTAATTCTTGATAGCTTAGTACATGTTAAATGTAGTGGAATGATCGCTAATATAATTTCTTTATACCTAAAGGAATTATTAAGCACTCTCGCATACTGGTTGACAACGTAGAGCTAGAATATCTACTTTACGATGCTATCAAGTCGTTTTATCAGGTTGTTACTATTTCAGATACTAATTTATACTTTAGAATCCTTTTTTACAACGCTTCAAACCCATTTAGGCGCACTATATAATGGACAAGCAACAACTGTGACAAATTGAAGCTCAGGGAGCTGGTTCGTACTGCACCGATTTTTGAATGTTTGCCAAGAACAGTTTAAATATACTAGATCGTTGCTAAAACCACTTACTTTACAACTAACGGTGATATTTGGCTCTCTCGCTTAGTGGCTGACAACGCAGAGAAAACCTATCTACTTAACAATGTTGTCAAGGTGTTTAATACGTTCTGAATATGACCAGTAATTAACATTAACTGTATCCACACTTCTACTACGTTAAAAACGAGTTTAGACTTGTTGCAGATTTACGGCCACGCACTTCGGTGCCGATTGAACTGGTTAAATCCTCAGTAGTAATTCTTGATAGCTTAGTTCATGTTAAATGTAGTGGAATTATTGCTAATGTAATTTCTTTATACCTAAAGAAATTATTAAGCTCTATCGCATACTGGTCGACAACCTAGAGCTAGACTATCTACTTCACGATGCAATAAAGGCGTTTTATCAGATTGTTAGTATGTCCAGATACTAATTTATACTTTAGAACCCTTTTTTACAACGCTTCAAACCCGTTTAGACGCACTATAGAATGGACAAGCAACAACTGTGACAAATTGAAGCTCAGGGTGCTGGTTCGTACTGCACTGATTTTTGAATGTTTGCCAAGAACAGTTTAAATATACTAGATCGTTTCTAAAACCACTTACTTTACAACTAACGGTGATATTTGGCTCTCTCGCTTCCTGGCTGACAACGCAGAGTTAACCTATCTACTTTACAATGTTGTCAAGGTGTTTAATACGTTCTGAATATGTCCAGTAATTAACATTAACTGTATCCACACTTCTACTACGTTAAAAACGAGTTTAGACTTGTTGCAGATTTACGACCACGCACTTCGGTGCCGATTGAGCTGGTTAAATCTTCAGTAGTAATTCTTGATTGCTTAGTATATGTTAAATGTAGTGGAATGATTGCTAAGATAATTTCTTTATACCTCAAGGAATTATTAAGGTCTCTCGCATACTGGTTGACAACGTAGAGCTCGAATATCTACCTTACGATGCTATCAAGTCGTTTTATCAGATTGTTGCTATTTCCAGATACTAATTTATACTTTAGAATCCTTTTTTACAACGCACAAACCCATTTAGGCGCACTATATAATGGACAAACAACAACTGTGACAAATTGAAGCTCAGGGAGCTGGTTCGTACTGCACTGATTTTTTAATGTTTGCCAAGAACAGTTTAAATATACTAGTTCGTTGCTAAAACCTCTTACTTTACAACTAGCGGTGATATTAGGCTCTCTCGCTTCCTGGCTGACAACGCAGAGTTAAACTATCTACTTTACAATGTTGTCAAGGTGTTTAATACGTTCTAAATATGTCCAGTAATTAACATTTACTATATCTTTACTTCTACTACGTTACAAACGCGTTTGGACCTGTTGCAGATCTACGGCTACGCACTTCGGTGCTGATTGAGATGGTTAAATCTTCAGTAGTAATTCTTGATAGATTAGTACATGTTAAATGTAGTGGAATGATCGCTAATATAATTTCTTTATACCTAATGGAATTAATAAGCTCTCTCGCATACTGGTTGACAACGTAGAGCTAAACTATCTACTTTACGATGCTATAAAGGCGTTTTATCAGATTGTTAGTATGTCCAGATACTAATTTATACTTTAGAATCCTTTTTTACAACGCTTCAAACCCGTTTAGGTGCACTATATAATGGACAAGCAACAACTGTGACAAATTGAAGTTCAAGGAACAGGTTCGTACTGCACTGATTTTTTATTGTTCGCCAAGAACAGTTTAAATGTACTAGATCGTTGCTAAAACCACTTACTTTACAACTAACGGTGATATTTGGCTCTCTCGCATCCTGGCTGACAACGCAGAGTTAAACTATCTACTTTACAATGTTGTCAAAGTGTTTAATACGTTCTAAATATATCCAGTAATTAACATTAACTGTATCTTTACTTCTACTACGTTAAATACGAGTTTGGACCTATTGCAGATCTACGGCCACGCACTTCGGTGCTGATTGAGCTGGTTAAATCTTCAGTAGTAATTCTTGATCGCTTAGTTCATGTTAAATGAAGTGGAATGATCGCTAATATAATTTCTTTATACCTAATGGAATTATTAAGCTCTCTCGCATACTGGTTGACAACGTAGAGCTAAACTATCTACTTTACGATGCTATAAAGGCGTTTTATCAGATTGTTAGTATGTCCAGATACTAATTTATACTTTAGAACCCTTTTTTACAACGCTTCAAACCCGTTTAGACGCACTATAGAATGGACAAGCAACAACTGTGACAAATTGAAGTTCAAGGAAAAGGTTCGTACTGCACTGATTTTTTATTGTTCGCCAAGAACAGTTTAAATGTACTAGATTGTTGCTAAAACCACTTACTTTACTACTAACGGTGATATTTGGCTCTCTCGCTTCCTGGCTGACAACGCAGAGTTAAACTATCTACTTTACAATGTTGTCAAGGTGTTTAATACGTTCTAAATATGTCCAGTAATTAACATTAACTGTATCTTCACTTCTACTACGTTAAAAACCAGTTTAGACCTGTTGCAAATTTACGGCCACGCACTTCGGTGCCGATTGAGTTGGTTAAATCTTCAGTAGTAGTTCTTGATAGCTTAGTACATGTTAAATGTAGTGGAATAGTCGCTAATATAATTTCTTTATACCTAAAGGTATTATTAAGCACTCTCGCATACTGGTTGACAACGTAGAGCTAGAATATCTACTTTACGATGCTATCAAGTCGTTTTATCAGATTGTTACTATTTCAGATACTAATTTATACTTTAGAATCCTTTTTTACAACGCTTCAAACCCGTTTAGGCGCACTATATAATGGACAAGCAACAACTGTGACAAATTGAATCTGAAGGAGCAGGTTCGTACTGCACTGATTTTTAATTGTTCGCCAAGAACAGTTTAAATGTACTAGATCGTTGCTAAAACCACTTACTTTACAACTAACGGTGATATTTGGCTCTCTCGCATCCTGGCTGACAACGCAGAGTTAAACTATCTACTTTACAATGTTGTCAAAGTGTTTAATACGTTCTAAATATATCCAGTAATTAACATTAACTGTATATTTACTTCTACTACGTTAAATACGAGTTTGGACCTGTTGCAGATCTACGGCCACGCACTTCGGTGCCGATTGAGCTGGGTAAATCCTCAGTAGTAATTCTTGATAGCTTAGTTCATGTTAAATGTAGTGGAATTATCGCTAATATAATTTCTTTATACCTAAATAAATTATTAAGCTCTATCGCATACTGGTCGACAACCTAGAGCTAGACTATCTACTTCACGATGCAATAAAGGCGTTTTATCAGATTGTTAGTATGTCCAGATACTAATTTATACTTTAGAACCCTTTTTTACAACGCTTCAAACCCGTTTAGACGCACTATAGAATGGACAAGCAACAACTGTGACAAATTGAAGCTCAGGGTGCTGGTTCGTACTGCACTGATTTTTGAATGTTTGCCAAGAACAGTTTAAATATACTAGATCGTTTCTAAAACCACTTACTTTACAACTAACGGTGATATTTGGCTCTCTCGCTTCCTGGCTGACAACGCAGAGTTAACCTATCTACTTTACAATGTTGTCAAGGTGTTTAATACGTTCTGAAT
>CALNHX010011046.1:0-35162 GCA_940337035.1 Agriotes lineatus
ACGTCCTTTAGTACAGTAAAACCGTCGGAAAAAACCCCGTCACCTTAAAAAAATTGGCCGTGGCTATTCCTCTTGCCCAGTGGTTTGGAGTAATTAGACAAGTTTAAAACCTAAAAGGCGTCACCCCACCCCCTGCCAAACAGCCGCCATCTTGAAAATAATAAAATTTGTTTTTTCTCGCGATTAATTGGTCGCACAGAAAAAGTTATTGAACAAAAAAGGTTGAAAATAAAATTCTACACATTTATTGTTATTGTCGCGATACCGAGAAGTTGGTATTGCGAACGGTAGAGGGCGACAAAGTTACCAAAAATCGGTTTCCGCCATTCTAGCTGTGTAGGGGTGGTTTTTTTTCTGAAAATTGCAAATGTGAAAGTTGTAGTGCTTGAAAAAATATGCACGAATCTCTTTTAATAATGTGATTGATTTAAACAGTGTCCGATTGACAGCCCTTCAAAGACCGCGCGGCGTGGGAAAGGCATATTCCGGCGCATCAAAGTAACCATTTCTCTTTTGCGAGAAAAATCGTCACGTCACTCAAGTAGTTCTAATATGAATAGGTTTTCAGAACCTACAGAAATTCTACACATTTTTGGTCATTGCCGGGATACCGAGAAATTGGTATCGTTAAAAAAAAATGAAAATTATGGGAAAGGAATATACGAGCCCAGAATCATCATTTGGCCCAGACCAGTGAATCTCTTAAATTTGCTGGTGTAATATTTGGAGTTCGTTCCAGATTTGCCACTTCTGTTATGGATTCGGTTGTTTTATAGTTTCGCAATATTTCATACACTATAATACGATAATTGCAATTGTTTGTAAATTTTGCCACAGGAATGACCAAAACTCAACAAATTGACAATTGCTTTACCACGTACCATTTTTGCAATAGGAATACAGACATCCGACTGTCTATATGTTATGAAAAAACAAACAGCTTGTTTCATTTCAACCAAAACATGTTAAGGTTAACGAAATGATATTTTGATAATATGGGTCAAATGAAATTAATCGGTAACTTATTTTAAAGTTAGCGTTTGCCGACTATTTTTTGTAAATTGTTATTGCTAAAGCTGATATAATATTTCTGACAACTCCTACAATTATGGTGTAAGAATATTGACCAAAAAGATTTTCTTTTGTGGGTACAAAATAAAGATACCTGAAAAATCTTAACTGGGCCAAATGATGTGATTCTAGGCTCTTATATTGAAAGTATGCTGCAAACGAATGTGCCATTAACAATTGATATTCCATTTGTACGCAAATCTATACGAAGCGTCGTATTTGGATTTTATGACTATATAATAATCAAAATTAATAGTCACGCCCCCAAAAAGAAGGGAAACATTGAAACATTTTGAAAATACATACATACAAGTTTTGAAACAGAAATTGTTTAATTAAAGAAAAATTATTGAAAATTGAATTGTGAATATGAAGCTTTGAAAATTAGACTTTCAATATTATACAACTTTGAAAATGAAACATTAAAAATTGCATTTCCAAATTAAATCTGAAGATGAAATAGGTATTGAAAATAAAACGTTTGAAATAATTTACCTTTCATGATCTTTCAATTTCCTACGTGCAGCACGTTTGGTGCGTCTTTCGTCGGCATATTTCTTTTGACACGGTTTGTGGAGTCGAACTACAGTCTTCGGATCTTTTAGTTCCTTTCCGTTCTCAGAATCTTCTCTTATCACACTGGCCTTGATCAGAGAAATTCTACCTCGCGCAGTCACGACTTTTTGGTCCTCGCCGACTTCTTCTTTGCAAACAAAACAGTAATCGCGCATTTTGTATGCACAGCACGTTTAGAACATTTAAAATTATTGATTACTTTTGACGTTTCTCATTTAAAAATCATTATTGCAACCACATCCACAACCCACCAAATGGAAGTTACTTTTAGTTCCTAGGAAGTATAAGTACTTTTTTGCATAGTGATCACGAAAGTCGTGTTTTTTAAACGAAAAATGGTGAAGAAAGTATATTCTGTTAAACAAAAATTGTTATTTTACACTTTTTAAACTATTTTATTGAGATTGTGAATTGTCAATTTGAAAGTGGTAAATTCCGAAATCCTTTTCGACGAAAATTTGAGTTACAAGACATCACTATGCAAAAAAAACTACGTGTACAACACGTTTTAGAAGTATGATATTTCAAAATTATTTGTACAAATAACTATTTAATACTAGGAACTAAAAGTGTTACATAGCAACATACACTTTTTGTGTCAGTGAGAGTAACGTCAACTTCAATGACAGATGTTGGTATTAAAAGTAATGGCGGTTGCGGAAAAACTATTTTTGGTAACTTTGTCGCCCTCTACCGTTCGCAATACCAACTTCTCGGGATCGCGGCAATAAGAAAAAATGTGTAGAATTTTATTTTCAACCTTTTTTGTTCAATAACTTTTTCTGTGCGACCAATGGATCGCGAGAAAAAACAAATTTTATTGTTTTCAAGATGGCGGATGTTTGGCAGGGGGTGGGGTGACGCCTTTTTGGTTTTACACTTTTCTAATGACCCTAAACCACTGGGCAAGAGGAATAGCCGCGGCCAATTTTTTAAAGGTAAAACGACAATTTTACTGTACTACTGTTGCAATTGTCATTTTCTAAAAACTTTTCTTGTGAGACTGACACCACTGTCGTTTCATTTAGGATGACATCCGCTGAAAAATGTAGTACAGTACTGAAGCGAAGTTTTATTCTGATTCCGTATAACTTTGTGTAAAAGGTATCCACCATCCATAATTACACATTGGTTTTTCCCCATCACAATATTGCTCCCTGTTGGTGTGAATGCATCATTCAGAATGGATTTTTTACCTTTATTGACATATGTTTCCGAGAGTAGAGCCGTCGGAAAAGATGCAAGCTCAAATTTTAAAAAATCTTGCAGATCTTCGTCTGCCTGCTTAGCTATGCATAATCTCTGGAACAGGGTGAGTCAGGCCCGCACTGGCTCATTTAGGGGCCCTCGGCTAGAGACCGAAGAGGTGCCCCCTTACCGGAGGGTGGGGGTGGGCGGTATGGGGGTCCGGGGGTCTCCCCCGGAAAATGTTTGAAAATTCCATGTTTGAAAACCACATTTTTCGCTCTTTTGGCACTTGAAAAGTAGTTGAGTAAAGGCAAGATCTATATTAAAAATTTAGCTTTTCTCTTACCGAGCTCCGCAGCCTAGTGCGTTGCACGCCTACCTAGCATTCGGGAGGTCGTGGGTTCGATTCCCGCGACCGTCTGCCTTGATTCAGGTTTTAGGTGGTTTTCCTGAGTCAACAGAGTACCTTCTCTGCCGGGGCAGTATTTCTCCACCTTTCCTGACTTTTCTTCCAGTCTCCACCCCTCCTTTTTCTCACCCATCCCGAGTTTCCCGTTCTTGGCTGAAGAGGGACGGAAGGTCTCTATAGCAGCCTGCCGCCAGTTGCGGGAATTGAAATGACCTTAACCTTTGACCTAGCTTTTCTCTTGTAGTTTACTTACTTTTACAAGACGTTTTAATATTATTTTTATTATATCTAAACTAGCTACACGCTGGAAAAAATAAGTAACTAATTTTATGATCCTGATTACTTATTATATGTAAATCCAGTAATAAACCGTTTTAAGTATAACACTATAATGGTTAAAAAGTGATAATGTTTTCTTGTGTTCAATTATAATAAGAAAAAGTTATTTATGTCAACAAATAAAAAAACTTTAGATTAAAAATACACACTTACCTTACATCTACAAAAACGAATGGTTAATGTTAACATATTCAAAAACTTGTACATACGAAATTCATTTTATAGATTAAACATTTTTACAGACACAGCGAACTAAGAAACTGAGCTACTGTGTGTTGATTTTGTTACTAACCTAACAGCTTTTTGGCCAGTTCGTCACTGGTCCTAGCTACTTTATCTATAATCACGTCTTTATCCAAGTTGTAAAATAAGTCTCTTTCTATGTTCATGAAAAGGAGATTCGAGATAAGGTCTTGGCTTAAAGTAGACCTAAGTCGATTCTTAACTATTTTAAGTTTAGAAAACACCCTTTCACAGGTGACTTGTGTACAAGGTATAGTTAGTACAAATTTGTAAGCTACATACAGGTTAGTAAACAGTCCAGATTGTGAGAGTTCAAAAACAACAGAAAAGGCGCATGACAAACACCGAAAACATTGTTTCTTGTTAGAGCAGTAACCATAAAGATGTTCTTCTTCTTCTTCTTCTTCAAAGTCTAAATCGTCATCTTCATTCAGCTTGTCTTGATTTCTTTCATTCTCAGTTTTTTCAGTCATTATAAAACTTTCTTATTGTTGTGCGAACTGTTTCAGCTCTATCAATAACCGACTTCTTTCAACTTTACAAAGTTTAGAAATGCTACAAGGGACTTCCGTAGGAAAACTATCAAGCTTTACGATTTCTTTAAATTTATTTGGGTCTAACCAGGAACAATCTTTTAAAAGTTCTTTGTTTGGGCTAAATCTCTCTTCGATACTTGTTCTAGCACAATCTAAAACACTAAAAAAGGCCAATTTATAGTTTTGAGCGGTTGAGATTCCAGGAGCTTCGTCTTTTGATTTTCCACCAGGCATTATCTTTTTCTTTGAAATTCTTTTTTCCTTGAAATCTAATTCTACTTCTACATCAATCTTGTTATTTTCTAAACATCTATTAACTGTAATTGGATAATATTTGGTGTTTGAATACAGAACCTCAAAGTGTTTTATCATTCATTTTATCACTTATATATTGAAGCAGCGCCAGCGTCTCTACCAAGTTCCACGCGGTAGAATAATTAATGGCTTTACTTTGTAAATATTTTGCAACAGCGGATGTAACCAGAAATAAATCTAGTAAAACGATAGACATAAATTTGCACCATTGGGTGATCAAGTTTCTTGCCATGAATTTTGTTTTACAGTCAAAATTTCCAGTTGATATTTTATTTAAAACGGTAATAAAGTTGAATAGTTTACTTGTGTTTAAACTTTTCTCTCTCCTTAACAACCCTTCGTCAGTAATCGAAGAAAGAGCTTTATGTTTGCTCCTATTGTGGCTTCTATTTTTTGCAACCTGTATAGTTTTTCATGTGCAATATGTTTTCTTTTTGTTTCCCTCTCCCATACGGCCATCCTTTTGTAAGACGAACTTAGGAAAACAGCAGATTCTTTCACCAATCCAAATAAGTGTTCTGATTGGAGCAACTTTACTGTTGAGTCAGGTACTACCAAGTTCAGTACGTGTCCCATACAGTGAGTGTAAATAATATCGTTTTCCTTTTTGAACTGAGCCTGTAGACTGTTATAACAGCCTTTCATGTTGTTAGCTCCGCCAAATGAACAAGCAATAATATTTGATGTTGCAATGTCACACTTGGTTAATTCAGTCCACTTGTATCATCGACTACTGTAATATCTAAAAGTCTATCATATATCTTTCCTTGAACGATATAGCGGACGCACATTGCCACCTGGTCCATAACGGCTACATCTTGGGTACTATCTGCCATCACGCTGTATATTATGCTATTGTGAAGGTCTTTCAAAATAATATTACGGCCCATCGAACCAATTACGTTGATGAGTTTGTTGATAAAGGTTTTTGACAAAAATCTCAGCAAAGAGCCCCGTCCAATCGCTCTTATTTTTTTAGTTAACTTTTCTTTGGCTTTTCTTTTGTTCATTATTTTTAGTCTGTGCTTTTTGCTGTCTTCAATACACTTTCTGACAGGATTTTGTAAAATTACATCATGATTTGCAACCAGCATGACCAGTTCGAGAAAGTTGCCATGATTTTCTATACAGTCAAGTGTATAAGCCCCTTCTGCTTTATCCCCTCTGTACGCAATGCATTGCGTTCCAATAAACAAAACTATATCAATTAAACGTTGAACAACCAATCTTCTGGTGTAAACTTCTCTTTCTCGCTTTTTGGTTTGATTACTATTTAGAAGAGTTGAAATATCATGATCTTTTTGGCTTTGAAAAGCGGCCTTCGCCGCGAGTTCATGATAACGAGAGTCTTCATGAAACTCAACTGATTTATAATATGCTTAGGAGAAACTTTATGTCCGATAATAAATGCAGAATCTCTATGGTCTTTACTTCCAAAAGCCATACAGCAAGAGCAGTACACTTTGTTAAGCCGAATCGAATATGATAACCATTTTCTGTGGATTTTTTCACGATTCGGTAATAAAGTCTTGAAGAGTCAAATGGCAATTTAGTTCATTTTCGTTGACTTACTTGAATTGGGTGCTTCTCCATAAAAGCTTTTTTAATTCCAATTGGGTCATTTTCGTTAAGGCAGATGAAACATTCAAGCTGTTCCGTGGCAGCATCAGGTGTCTCCAGTGGTTTTCTTCCTCATAATCTTCTGCATCAGAGCTTGAATTAGTTCTTGATGAATCACTGCCGAGAGAAGGCGACGTTACTGATGGACGATCTAAAAACGGCTGATTGTAAGCAGGCGTAGTTCCTTCCCTCTCATATCCACAAGACGAAGTGCCAGGCGTAGATGCAGACTTAATTGAAGGAGGTGAAATTCGATCTTTAGTTTCTGAAATAAATGTAATCACTCTAGCTGCGATATGTTGTAACAAATTCTTAAAAATAATGCAGTAAAATGTATACTATTCGATTTTGAATTATTGTTTACAATCTGACTGACCAAATCAAATTGTGCTCTCAGAAGCAGTCATTACTAATCATTTAATTTTGATGTTGTTTACTTTGAGAATGAAATTTTATAAACTCTTTTATTTACAAACAGAAAGTTAACAGTGTTACAACAAACAACACGAACAAGAGGCGAATAAACAAAATTTAAAATCAACCCATTTTGCTTCCTTAGTTCATAGCAAATGTCGTGCTTACAAACATTTAAATTTATTTTGTCTTGAAATATTACCTAATTACTTGCATAGGAAACAGAAACACGGGCTTGGCGGCTCAAAAAACCGAGTACGGGAGATACTTATCACCTAATATAATGATTTCAACTTACCTGTATTTGATATCTCATTGTACCTCAAAGGCTGACTTTGCGACTGAGAAGTGGAACTAGTCAACCAAGTGTTTAAACTTTTAGAATTTTTTTCATCGTCTAAACATTTGCTCTTTTTCTCTTTCCTTTTCGTAGCGCCACTTTGATATACACGTTTCGTGTCGACACAACTGTGACACTGCACTGTACTAACTACACAGCCGCTTCCGCTTGGGCAGCTACACAACGACGCCACACGCCCGCGTCACTGCGTAGGCAAACTTTTTCTGCTGTGCTAAGAGTGAACATTAACTGGCAACATCTTAAAATTGATTGGACACGCGTAAGCTTCCTGGGAAAAGTAAAACGACTCTGACGCAACTATTTATAAATGTCTTGCTCACAAAAAATATAAACCTTAATTTATTTTCGGGATTGGGGGCTTCCTTGAGCCGGGGGCCCTCGGCGATCGCCGACCTGGCCAGTCCGGGCCTGGGGTGAGTAGATCAGTAGTAACCTTTTTGCCCCCGATTTTCACTTAAACACAGCCGATACAACTGTAACCACCTTATCCTGAACATTTTACCCTGCTATTTTTGATATTGCTGCTATTCCAATCTCTCGAGCCAAATGGGCTTTTACCATTTCACTTCCGACTATTCCTGTGCTGCTTATCACCTCAGTTTTTAGAAATTGAGGATGATCAGATAACCGATTACTGAGTTTTCCCATGTCTTGATTATCTTTGATTATGGGAGAACTACACATGTCTACGTGCTGTTTCGAAGTCTCAACTGAGATGTTACAATACTTTTCCACTTCATCAGAAATATTCTGAAGGTACACATCCCCCACGTCCACTGTGAGAATAATGTCGGACTAAATCCCAGACCAAAATTATTGTTGTGATAAATTTATGAAATTCATCTGGATCCACTTTGTCTTCCAAGTTAATCATATCCTGGTCGTAAAGGTGTGTGCTTTTGGCATAGTGAAAATGTCTTTTATAGTGTCTAGGCGAAGTTTCCAATCACCCATCTGCTCTACTCGAATGAAGTTCATGACGTGGATAATCATGTGAAAATATTGAACTCAAAACATCTCTTTCAGTTGTGAATTTTCAATTTTTGTGTAAAAATTATGAACTTCGGGGAACATACAGAATGAATTTTTTGATTTTTTTTTGCCTTTTAGATTTTTTTTCTTATTACGTCCTTTTTCAAAATATGAGAAGTACTACATGTAGTACATCGGGGCTAAGCTTCACTAAGGAAAGAATATGCATGTAAATCAAAAACGTTTATTTATAGTGGTACAATATGAAACAATTCTGGTTTTTTTAATATACAGATGTACTGTACATTTTGTGCAAAATATGTGTGTTTTCCCTTTACAATTTGAATATTTGCATCTTATTTGCGAGTGTGTACTCGTAGCCTTGTGGCATGCAATTTAGCCTTGTGGCGTAGAATTCAGGCAGATGTCCAATACCGCCGTACTTCCATTGGTGGGACTGTTTCTACTCGAACCTTCTTCAGCACAGGTGTTGCAGATTGTGACCTGGATTGAGTGGCCAGTGATGAAGACGTAGATAATATGGAAGAAACTTTTGTGATAGTGGCTGGTCCTCCCCGTTTCGTCGTTTTCTGCTGCTCACCCATGATGAAAGCTCCCGCTATATACCAACGAAAATGAAATAGATCCATTATTTCTATCTAAAAAACGCTATTTTTTTATCGATCGCTGTACCCGAAAGTTACCTTTTTGCATAGTTAACACGTAGACCGCCGCGCGGCATTAACTTGTGCCGCGCTATCTTTTGCTTTAGGTTGCATGGCACACCATCTGTGCCGCGGCCTTGCAATATTATTCTCGTCGTGTGGCACTGCATTCGTGCCGCAGAATCAATGTATTTATATGAACATATAAAATAGGTGGCCTGACGGACCAGATGGAGTCACTTCCCAGGGATTTCTACATTTTGGTCTCTTTTTACGCTAACTTGTTGCTCGCTGTCCTTTAATAATTTATTGTCTATGTAATTTAAGTTTTAAAGTGTTTAAAAATCAAAATTATTAAATTATAGGTTGTGTTATTGCTAAGTTTAGATTAATCAATGAGAAAAGTTGTCAAAAATAAATTATAAAATGTATTATTACATACTGACATCTGATATACGTGAAAGTTTCTGTCTCTAAATATTGGTTTTACAGGAAAATAGGTTGATAAGAACAAATAGAACATTTTATGGATAGTTTTATTAGAAAATAATGTCCAAATAAACTGTTACATTACGATTATAATTGATATTATATGTAACTAATAAAAGCGAATTCAAAATTAGCCTATATTTCGACGTTTACAAGAGGAAATTACAAAATCATGTGGGTACATTAACATTTTTTTGCAGAATGGTCTTCAAAAAAACATGAAACGCAATAATGCTTATTACAAGCTGTACATTTCCATGGAGATCGTGGAGTTTTACTTGAGGCAGTTTTCCTGTCAAACTCTTGAGCAACTTTATTGTAACATATTACACAGCGATTTCTTTTTTTCGTATCTTCGAGTTCGTGCTTCTCTTCGGTATTTTGTTCATCCAGCATTGTTTGTTGTGCAAATATGGTTTCTATAATTTTCTCCCTAAATTCTGTTATAGAAATCTTACTTTTTGTCACTTCTTTGTACAGAACGTACGCATTTACTATGGTCGTTCCCAATAAAAGTTCAAATGCCAATTTCCTGTACCACTTAATCCCTCTTCTAAGAACATGATTATAAGATTTGATTTGATCAGACAAATCTATAAATGCTTTAGAGTTATTGTAGTCCAATATTAATTCAGGTTTTTTAACGGTCTGCCCTCTTTTGTTTATAACTGTTTTCATAGCAGATGTATGTTTTGTGCTTAGTGTCAACACGTCACGTCTATCCTTCCATTTTAACATAAGTACACCCGTATCACTTTCTCGTGCAATCATCTCTCCTTTCTGTAATTTTGCAGTTTCCACCTCTTTACAATTTAATTTTCTGTTTGCCCTTACTGTGCCAACCAAATGAGTCTTGTGTTCAAGAAGTTTATGCGCTAAAGTAACACTAGTGTAAAAATTATCGGTGTAAGTAGTGCGCCCTTTATCCAAAAGTTTGTTTGTGAGCTGCAAAACAACATTCGCAGAAGCTCCTAATGGATGACTATCTTTTCCACAATATACACTAATATCATAAGTGTATCCTCCTTTTAGACATAATTTATATAGTTTTACTCCATATCTATGTCTTTTATTTTTGACATATTGGCGAAATGATAATCTTCCCCTAAACGGTACGATTATTTCATCGATACACAAATCTTCTGACGGTGTAATTACCTCTTGAAATCTTTCTTTCAGTTTATCTAAAAGGGGTGATATTTTTCGTAATCTATCTGTAAGGGGAACTGTTGTATCTTCATTGTCACTGAAGTGTAATACCCTCAGCAGTAATTCGAATCTATTTCGGGACATATGTAGTTTTATATTGTTACTATATATCATGCTCTTAGACCAATAATTTGCAATGCTTGGAAAAGTACATAGACCCATCCACAGAACAAGGCCTAAAAACTGTTCTATTTCTTCTGGCGTTGTATTTCGCCACCACTGTAAACGAGATTTTTTATAAATGGTTTTCGTTTTTACCTGTTCTGCATATCTATTGGTTTCTGTAGCAATTTTTGCTAAAATATCATCGGTTAGCAACAATTTAAAAAAGTCGTATGGTTCTTTATTGTAGTAACTATCAATTATATACTGTTTTACTCCAGATGTTGGTTCTGTAAATGCAATTTGTTTTATAAAACTACCATCAGGTAGAAACCAATTAATAACATCGTCGCTATCATTAGATTCACCATCGGCATTATCGTTGTTATCATCACTAAGTATAAATTCTGATATAACTCTCTCGATTGCCTGTTGAACTGAATCTGGCTCTTGATCGTCGTTGTGAGTTTCATCGGTGGATACGTTTTCCTTGCTAGGACCAGCTTTTGGGAAAACCTCAGTATCTTCAACATTTTCTGTAAACAGATTAGGAACTGCTAAACAAGTTTGCAAATACAACTATTGGGGGCAAATTGAGCCACTACATGATTTAAACGGTAACATGAATTAATATTTGTAAATAATAAATATACTCTGTTTGGAAGACCACGCGAAAGCTATAACTTCATAGTTTACATACATAAAATGTCTTAAAGTAATTTAAATACATTTAAATCTAAAATAGATATCAAAGATCAAACTATGTAACAACTTTATTCTTGTTTATACGTAAGCTATTACTTACCACTTCTAGTGGAACTATTCGGTAAATTCGTGTGCCTAGCTGGTTTTACTTTTTTGCGTTTAGGCAAAGGAGATTCTTCTGACGAGGAATAAGAATATTCATTTTCCGAATTCTCAGGTTTATATTCATCAGCAGAATCTTCTCGAAATAAATCTTCACCGTCGTCATCAGACAAAAATTCTTCTAACAATTTTTTAAGTTTACGTTGTTCTTCTTCGTAACTCATCACTGCACTTTCTTATAACGACTTTCACAAAGCAATAGACACAAACAACTGCTTCTGACTGCCAATGCAACAGGAACAGACAAGTTTGAGCCTGTCGATGCATTCAGGCGAGATAAAATGGTGGGGCACTGTGTACGTGCCACGCGGCCTGAAGCTACAAAACGGCACGCTTCAGGCCGCGCGGCACACATACTGTGCCGCAACATTTTTTTTTTAAACAAACGTTTTAAAATAGTTCGTATGGCTTATTACATTAAAATATCATCATTTATTGATATATAAATGTAATTAAAAAAAAATGACGTAATGGCCTGAGGGACCAAAATTTTTTATATTAAGTGGCGGTCTACGTGTTAAGCAAAATGCAAAAAAAGGTTTTAGTCAATTTTTTATAATTACCAAACTCACTACTATCAAAACGCTTTAGGTCCCAATGTGAAGTTCGGGGAATAAGGAACACCAAAAAATATTAAAACGTGTAATTTCAAAATATTTATTGTTCGCTCACAAAGCTCAAATAACTATTTTTTTCGTGAAAATGGCGATATCTCGTAATTTCCTTGCATTTTACTATTTCATTTTAAGTAAACAAACCTTTATAAATGGTAAACATATTTTTCATTTTGTATTCAAAAGAATGCACTTTAATGTCAGAGTTGTAGGAAAAGTTGGGCAAATATTATTAATCTTATCCCTTGTTAAAGGCATTGTTTATGATTTTTAACTATACTTGTCACAAGCACCAAAACGTTTACGTTTTCACCAAACAGGAAATAAAACAAATACGTCTACTTGCGTCCACGCATCGAATCGAAGTATTGTCTTCGTTCATCCACAATCATTGCAAGAATAAAATTTTCGGGGTGAACAAAGAAAGCGTTTTGCTCAATTACTGGGTTGATGACTTGCAGTAAATTTTAAGTTAGGTAAAGCTTAGTTTACATGACGACTCTAGGTTTCGCAACTAATGTCATGAAACTACTTTCATGAAATTAATTTCACAGGAAGTTGTTTACATGGTGACACCTGTGTAGACTGTAGTTTCATTACATTTTCAGTGTTTTAAATGTCACAGTGCATACCTGAACCGCATGGCTTTTCAAGTTCTAGCTGCAACTAGAGTTGTTGCAGAGATGTTATTGCTAACATTAAAAGCAGAAAAAAGAAGAAAGAAACGTATCTGGACTAGAGAATGGATAAAGAGAAGATCACATTTAGGATGCTCTGCAAACTTATTGAAAGAAATAGTTGTAGAGGATCCGAAAAGCTATCATAATCATCTAAGAATGACTTCGAATCAATTAAGTTTTTTGCTTGGGAAGGTTACAAATGCAATAAGGAAACAAGATACTGTAATGCGTGAAGCACTATCTCCAGAGCTGAAACTCCAAATCACAATGAGATATCTAGCAAGCGGTGATTCCTACTCATCTCTACAATTTTTGTACCGTGTCCCAAAAAGTACAATTTCAAAGTTTGTTCCAGAGGTTTGTGATGCGATATACACTGCACTATAGAGCGTCTCAGGGTGACAAGACAGCGTGGAGAAGATAGGGAATGCTTTCCTTATGGGAATTTCGCTCCGACGTTGCCAGTTCTATGCCAGTTCTACTGTACGTAATTGTTTTGTTCATAAACTTGTTTGAATGCCACTGGCCAAACGTACCAGGTAATGAGGGATTATAGTTAAGCTGTCTCTATTACAATATCCGGATTTGTTTGTTTGTGATCGGTGCGTTTTTTCTAGAGAACACTTTTGTGGCGACATATGGCATCGCTGTTTGTTGCTGATTGCCATAAGACCCTGTACTGTCTAGTCACCCTGAGACGGAGTATAGAGGACTATATAAAGGTAAAATAATCAAAACTTTATTGCTGAAAATAATTTTATATTATTATTATTTTTATTAAAACTACAACATAAACATGAACATGAACATTACTCTAAAGTATTGTTTTCAAACAAGCAGAGGGATTCTGCAGACACCCCTGGAGGAACAGTTATTAAATATTCTGTAGAGCTACTTGTAGTACCATGTAATAATTCAGACTTCTTTTTTTCTCTTATATATTCAGCCCTTTTTGAGAGACACTAGACTGAATATCACTCATCAAATCTACAACATACTCTTCGGGCAACTTCCTCATTTGTTTATTAATGCTTTTTGTAAATGTGTCTATTTCATCATCCTCCATCTTCTTTGTATTTGAAATGGCCCTAAGTGTCTGGACTGCATCTTCTAGTGGTTTGAGAAGATCATTCTTTTCCCCTTTAAATTTCTTCTTGGGCTGTTTTTGAGGAAGTTGCACTGAATCATTAGGCATCTCACCTGTCACGCTCCCCGAATCGTCATTCATTACAGTTAATGGTGTTGAGCATGATGTGTCCTCTACAGTGTAGAAATCATCATGTATGGTATCATGGGACACATCTCCAATATCCTGAAAACAACTAAAATGGCTATTCAGTAACATTTAAATTAATGCTTCAGTAAATTTAAAGAAGTAACTAACAATTTGTGTTTTTTCAGGTGCCTCAAAGGGGAGAGGAATGGAAAGAAATAATCCACAATTTTGAAATTAGGTGGAATTTTCCATGTTTTGGTGCAATAGATGGAAAGCATATTGTTATTAAGTGTCCACCCAAGAGTGTGTCAGAGTTTTATAACTATAAAGGGACATTTAGTATTGTCCTTTTTGCTGTAGCAGACAGTAATTATTGCTTCACTTATGTCGATATAGTCAATGCAGGGAGGGCGTCAGATGGTGGAATTTTCTTTAATGGTACACTTCAAAATGCCATAGAATCAAGAAATCTGAACCTTCTAGAGGATGCTGTCTTGGTCGGAGATGATGCTTTTCCTCTAACACCATACTTGATGAAACCGTTTTCAAAACATGGTCCTCTGAGTTACAAGGAAAAAAATTTCAATTACAGGCTTTCAAGAGCAAGACGTGTGATTGAAAACACCTTCGGGATTTTGGTGTCAGAGTTTCGTGTGTTTGAGAGGCCTATAGCACTTCGACCAGAAATCGTCGACAAAGTAGTCAAAGCTGCATGCGCACTACATAATTGGCAGCGGAAAACATGTATGGAATATGTCCAACCTTCATTGTTAGATGCAGAAAATGTGGAAACACATGAACATACACCAGGTTATTGGACAGCTGTACATTCAGGTGGACTTACTGATGCAGTACTGCCCTCCAGAAGTAATAATTATTCCAGGCTAGCTGCTCAGAAAAGAGAAAATCTTGCACAATACTTCCTTGGAGAAGGTGCTGTTCCATGGCAGGACTTTAAAGTTTAATAAGCGTAGGCTATTTAGGTGTATGGTGTGTGAGATGTAAAGGACAGTGTACCATATTCACAATTATAAGATATGAGATAAACAGTGTAGTATAAATATTTAAAATATTGAAATGAGGTTATGAAAGAAAAGGAGTACCTTAATTAAATTTGTTGAGGTTATGGTGGATAAAGTGTTGTCTGCAACTTGTTAAAAAGGAATATACGAGGTATCACAGTTGTATGATGCTAATTATAATTATAAATAAATCAGACTTACCAGGTTTGAATGACTTTTTCTTTTCGACACTATTTTCCTCAGGAAAGAATCAGCAATGTTGAACCATGGAATCTTTGGTTTATAAATGTCATCAGTACCACTGCCAGTCTTTTTACTGTTTTCAATTTTACGCAGTTCATTTGTGTATGTGTTTCTGATGGAATGGATTTTATTTTTCAGGTCATCCACTGACAAGCCATCTATATTAATGTCTTTCAAAATAGATTCTAAAGCAGCAGCACGTTTCAATTTATTTTTGAAGTTTGGATCATTAAAATCCCACAAACATGTCTGCACTTCATATAAGTCGAGGCATTTTACAATTTTCTCACTTCCCCACTTCATTTTGACACAGAACAACTCAACGAGATGACTAATTTCGTTTCACGAAAGTTGGAAGCAGCCGAAACTGTTTAGTTTCGTAAGTCAGTGTCGCCACTACGTTTCACGCATGCGCATTTGTGTAAAAAATAGTTGCGAAACCTAGTGTCGTCATGTAAACTAGGCTTAACGTGATGTTCTGATGGCTTCAAAAACTATCTTTGGGCCGTCAGTGAAATTTTTGTTCGTTTTAATTTTGAACCAGAGAGGCATGTAACATTTTAAAATAAACTGTATCAACTGCTTAATTTCGTCCGTCGGTTTTTCTAAAAAACGTACAGTCTAAGAATTCTGTTTGCCATCTCGAGTGTGAAAGCGGATCAGAATCGGGTGATGGCAAATATTCCGAAATTGTATCTGAATTTATGGCAGCAGAAATATCAAGTAGGTATAATTGATCCTTGCTCAGCACTATTCTGTCAAATTGAGGAGTGGGGCATTCAACACGTTCAAAACGAACCAGTGGAAGTTTTTCACAGTCGGCCAGTTTTTTTCCCGATCGGCCCACCGAAGGATTTAGGTCCTATGCTAAAACCATGCAAGTGATGAGACAGATGACGAAAAAACAGTTCATTGAAGTGTAGGAGACATTCCGGGTGACAATGAGACCAGGGCCATCCATGCTTCTATCTTCTTTATTTTTGAATCGATTTGGACAAAGCCCACTTCCAGTTTTACCGGAAATGACAACAACTTTGATTTCTTAAATTACCCTGTATCTTTTATGTTTTTGAGAATATACGAGTCCAATTACATACAACAGTTTTGCAAAATTTTATGTAATTATTTTTGTATTGCACTTGTAAATAATAATATTTCATATCCAGAGCAGGCCCGTTCTCCCCATATATGTATTACTTCTATGTGGCGTGTTCCTGTTCAAACGCTGTATGCTAGTGTTCACGATAGAAGTGAGACAGAATGATTGCAAGTTCCTGCCTTTGCGCGTGCGCTAATCTCCGCGCATATTTGAAATCTTGTGATGATAGGTTAAGGAAATTTTGTAAATTGATTCGTAGTATATTATAATAAAAGTTATTATTGAGAAAATATTGAAAATGGATGCCGCCATTAAAATGAATGATAATGGACAGCCTAAGTCTGACGTCACGCAGGGCGTCGCTTTAAAAACTCTTTCCAAACAAAAATAAATTGCATTGAAAATCCCATAAGAGATTATTAAAAGCAGCGTTTCACGTTTATAAACGATAAGTAAGGAATTTCTTAAAATTATTCATATCTTTAGTGTGATTATTGACACATTTACAGCCACAAATAGAGGTGTTTTGTAAAAAAATGTTATCACCATCTAAATAAGTTTGAGGTTATGTGATTATTGCTTAAAATAGCATTTTATTTACAGAATGTGTTCAAAACATGTACCTAAGTTTTCAACTATTAACGAGTCTTTTGAAAACGACAATAAAATGATTAAAAAAGGGGAAAATGCCTTGGAGTCGAACCATGTCCTTCGAATGCAATTCGACGCATACCTGTCGATTGTCAGAGCAGAAGTTCATGCTAGCATGAAAGACAAAAGTTATATTATTGAGGTAATTTAAATTACTATCAATAATTTTTTGAGCATTTTTTATACTTGTTTTAATATTGCAGATTATACTAAATAATATACAATTATCTATAGTCGAATGCAGGCTTTCACGGCCGTTGTCCATAATGGTATGCAGAAAACTTCTGAAGAAGCTGACAGCATGAGCAGCAAAACGTCAAGTTCAAATCAACCTACCATTATAAATTACCTATGTAGTAAACTCAGAAATTTTGGAAACACTGTAGGATTTTCCTGGCTATTGCAAAAAGAAACTCTCATAAAGATGATATAAGTTATTTGCCAATAGTTGAGAATATTATATTGTCAGATGATTTCACCAAATCCACAGATAAGGCTGAATATCTAAGGCGCGAATGTGCTGTTGGTGATGCAGCTATAGAACACATAGCAGAACTAGCCACTGGCTAAGGGCAAAATGAAGAATTTTTCCTTAAGCGATACTTAACCCGAATAATTGGAGAATATTTATTAATACATTTATTTATTTAAATTTATATGCAAAAAACATTAATTTGTACATAGGTATTACACGTGGATTACTCTTAGTTAAATCAGTATTTATAAACTGTACTAGCTATATAATAATAAACTCTTGATTAAAATAAAACTAATTGAAGTATATCTATTACAAGAAATAAAACACTTGGCCATAAAGTATGGTTGTAATAAAAATACTAACTTAATAACGAATATTTATTTTATAAAAACAGGAAAATTACACTTAAATATTAGTATGTCATTTTTTATTTCAAATATATCTACTGATTTTTAAATAAAATTAGTTTACAATATTTTTGACGGATATAGTCATCCTTCGCTGAAACTTGTTTTCCTTCGTAGTGAAGACGAACCTTCAAATATAAATCAATTATCATTTTTGTCAACTGTATTCTATGGTTGTCCAAAAGCTCCATACATTTAGTGTGCTCATCCATTTCATCCGTGTCGAAAGTAACTCCTAATCGTACTAATATTTTGTTACATAAAAACTTTGTAATATTAGAATGCAACAAATTGTTGTAGTATTGTCGTATAATTTTTTCTGCTGAAGCACAAATTTTAACAACGTGTATGGATGGATTTAATACGGTCGTCTATTTTTTAAATTAATTAAAAAAGGCATCTCTTCCTTACTAATTAAATGATTTTGACATATATGACAGTTCGCTTTTTTTAAAACTTTAGAAACCACAAAACCACTTATATATTGTACTATATCATCTACTAATGGAGATAGCTGCCACAAAGTGTGTATGTAGTCGTGGTCTTGTAGCAGATGTTGATTTTCTTCTGCATCTTCTTCACCCAAAGGATGAACTAAATGCATTTTTTGCGAACTGACATGTAAAATATCTATACCATCAAACAGAGTGTTTCCATTTTCAAATTCTTTTAACTCATGTCTTATGAGCAATCGTTTCTAAGCTGATTGGAACTGAAGCGCATTGGGATTATTACTAAATCCCCCTCTAGACCTAATTGCAGAAAAAATGTCTCTAAATAATCCTGCGACAATTTAAATGTAAGCAAATACTTTAGACCAAAGCTTTGCAAATCAGTAAATAAACAACGTAAATTTATTATGTAATCCAAAAATCCGATTTTGCGATTAGATTGTAATATTGGACAATTTTTATTATCTTTAATTTGAGTTATATAATTTTCAGCCAGCATTGCATAAT
This sequence comes from Agriotes lineatus, assembly GCA_940337035.1. NCBI lineage: Eukaryota > Metazoa > Arthropoda > Insecta > Coleoptera > Elateridae > Agriotes > Agriotes lineatus. The sequence continues at coordinate 18,746 of CALNHX010011046.1, forward strand.
TTTTTAATTTACTAAAATTTTCTCCGTTTAATGCTACATTATAGCCTTGTTTAGAAAACTTATTTTTACAATTTAAAATATCTGTAATATTATTAAAGATTTTAGAGAAATTGGCAGTTTCTTCACACCCACTAAATTCCTGAAACTTTTTTGATGACAAATACAATAAAGATTTTTCAACACTTTCACTAAGAGTTTGCATGGCAAGTTTTACATTCATTCGATTTCCATCATAATAAATCTGTTTTTTAGTAAGTTTGTTAGCAAGTCTTAGGCCCTCTTGTTTTTGTACATTATAAAGTTTTTGAATAAATTCCCATTTAATAAATTTGTCGATGCTTTTTAATATTTTTTTGCCACCTAATGTATTTCTGACTAGTTTAATCATGTGACATAAATCAAGAAATATGTATATTTTATCATTATTTTCTGGAACGAAAAAAAGGTTTAAAATCTGGGCCATATTTAAAATTAGCACCTAATGATGTGTACATGTTAAGGTTACTTGAAGCACCATCAAAAGTTATAGATTTTACTATAGCACCTGTATCTTGCAGTAAATGAATGGCTTGTAATAATAAGTTAGATCTTTCTTTACCAGAAAGTCCATTAATTAAAAAATACCCAATGGGGATTTTCCAACCATCGTTAAGAGGAACTGCCATAAAAACTAAAGCATTTTTAGCCATTGGGGCATTATCATCACTATTAAAAGAATTCCCTCCAAATTCAACGGTGCCGTAAAGTCTTTGACCACTGAAGATTAGTTGCTCTCGAATTGACATATCGTCAATGACAACATTGAGAATTGTAGACTTTCCTTTGGTATGTTTGTCTTTAACTCTAAGAGATATAGCAATTAGAGCTTCCTTAGTGAAACCTGGATTTCCATCATTCCATCTACTACTTGATACCACTTCTTAATAGTAGAAGGATGAGGCAACAAATTCTCCCAAACTCTTCTAACATATTTATAAGCTTTACTTGAATAAAAGTGCAAAGTCAATGCAAAACTTCGAAGAGATTCAGAGTATTTGCCCTTGTTTTACAACTTTCTTGATAGAATATTTTGCAGATTAAGAGGAAGCGCATCCTATAAATAATAAAAATTACATATTATAATTTCAGTAGTTATCTTGTATATAATTATTCAAGCAGTAAATTTTACTACTTTAGTTTTTTCTGTGTATAATGCTGTTAAATAAATGACTCTACTGTAAAACATAAATATCAGAAAAAATTAACGTAAATTATTGACTGAGTATTATATACTGCATACCATTACGCAATCTCCTGCTTCTTCAGAAATCAGGTTTTTCTTTTTTAGGTGTTCAACCAGCTTTTTCAAATTATTAATTCGTTTTTTAAGGTAACGATTAGAATCTTGCAATGATTTAACTTTTTTTGCCTGCTGTGTGTATTTTTGTTTAAATAGGTTTATTACTCGTGCAGCTCTTCTAGGGGATTTTACATCCGCTGGTGTAACCTCGTTAACGAAACGTGGCTCGTGAAATCGTCTTCGCTTCGGTGTCGGATAGTGTTCTAAAATATAGGGATGTGCTAAACGGTGATTTCTTAATATCGGTGATCGCTGCTACTGCTACTTAAAAGTAGCTGCTAATGTTAGCAGCTAAATTTTAACTCTGTATACAGAACGCTTGGAAGGTGATCTATGACTAGTTCCGGACCCGGCCTGCTAAACTGCGTAATTGACTAACTGCTAAACTGCAAAGTATGATTGCGCGTATACCTTTTATGGTTAGTGCTATGTTGCTGTTATTATTACGCTGTAGTTAAAAAGCAATATTAAATTCGAAATTTTAGTAGCATGAAATTAGACAAAAAGGAAGATACCTTGAAAGAAAATAAAACGTATAATTCTGAACAGTAAATAATAGTAGTTTATTTATCTAGAACGAAAAGTGGCATTTTAAAGACGAGAAAGTTGTTTACGTCTGAGGCGTCAGCCGAGGACGGAATTACTTGCAAGGACCTTTAAAAACACTTTTCGTTCGTGGTGAATACAACGGTTTATTTCATACTGCAAGTTTAATAAATTTAAAATAAAAACTAGTAAATCATTTCAAATTTCATGTCAACAACTGACGTATAATTTTAAAGTACTAGGACTTTAATGTTCCATTTTTTGTACAATAAATAAGTTTTATCTACTCCAGTGGGATAAGTAACTCATTACGTCACTCATTTGACACTATTTCAGTTACGTAATGAAGCTCATTACACAACTCAGTTGCGTAATGGTTTCATTACGCAACTGAGTTGTGTAATGAGCTTCATTACGTAACTGAAATAGTGTCAAATGAATGACATAATAACATTTGCCTACTAAAATATTTTTGAAAATGACAGATCTGACATTTCTCTTAATGCACTTTTCTCAATTTTAGGCAGTCGTAGATAAAATTTTGTACAATACATGTGTGATAATGCATCATTAATATACTTGTGTGCTTACATAACTCGTGCTACGCACTCGTTTGTAACTTACACACACGTATATTAATGATGCTGTTATCCCACTTGTATAGTAAATAACTATTAAAGTACTTGAACTTTAATATTTTACTTTAAAGTACTAGGATTTTAATGTTCCATTTTTTGTACCAAAAATAATCCGAAAAATGTAATTTTTGACATCAGTATGAAATAAATAACATTTTAAAATAAATACATGCTCTTCTTGATAACAACACCGCACCCAATTGGTCAACCCTAACCTTAATGTATTTTGAGGTTTTGTTGACTAGACTAAAAGCGCGGGAAAGTTTTCATAGTTGCTTGTGATTATGATTCAGGATTCTGCAGTATAGCTACTGCCACTGCTATTCATGTCAAGATGCCGCTTTCATGAAACGGTGAAGTAACGCGATTGCTACCGCCACCGCTGGGGCTGCCGCGAACCATAAACGGTGATTTTTTCACTGCTACCGAGTGGCCGGAGTAACAGTTAATGAAATGATTTCCCCATATCAGTGAAAAGTAGCAGTGAATGCGATCGCAGTCTCATCCCTACTAAAATAAACAAACAAATGTTTAGATATCTTACAGGAAACAAAATATGAAAATCTTATCAAATTATCAAAAAATCTTCCATTTTTGTGCGTTACTATAGTATCTATATTATTATAGTATCGCAATTACTAGTTTAATGATACAGATCTTTGATTTACCATTTATAAGAGAAGAATCCTCAGGGAAAATGACATCCACGGGTGACGCAATTTTTGATGGTATTTCATTTTGTTTAGAAATTTCCTCAGCTTCATCTAATGGCATAAAAATGATAAGCGATTACATTTAAATTGTGTTTTGGTGATTAATACTTACTTTCACATATCGAAGCAATATTACGATTACTATTAACTATTTTCGCTGAAGGTATAGCATTAGGTTTAAGATGAACTCACTTATGAACTTTGAAAGTGTCCTCCAAAATATCGCCATCAGAAATATGTCGAGAGCACACATGCAATTTAGAAACATCATCTCTTTCACATAATTTACAGACTTTCATCCATGCACTTCTTAGTTGTTCATTACTTGGAAATCTACAAAAAATATAAATATAGTTTTCTGTTAGGCAAATTTTTAGGTGAAGTGAAAAAATGAAATTCTTACTTATGCAGAGATACACTTTTGTCACCGGGAATCTGCTTTTTCTCACAAAGATAACACTTTCTTCTTCCTGACATTTCACAAAACTTGTCCAAAACAAAGTTCAATAGGTAAAGAAAAACACAAAACTTTTCGCTGATGTTCCACTTGACAGTTGACACGTACCACGCGGAAACGCGGATCGTATTTCTGGCAGCCAGAATTAGCGCTTGCGCATTACGCACAAATTGCAATCATTCGATCCTTCAATTTTCTCTGACAACGTCTCTCTTCAACACGCCATATAGAAGTAATACATATATGGTCTGCCCTGACGTACCCTTGGTACGGCCGTAGTGAGGGGGTATTCCTCAAATTTGGTACAACGACGGCCATCTCAAGGCTAAAAAGTTTGCGTAACGAATTTGTATCGGCGCGTATTTAGTAACTTTAAAATCGTCTTTCGCCACATCTAGGGATTTTTAAAAACGCCTAAATATAGGCAACAAACTGAACAGCTATTGCCTCTGGCAAGGGTCTGTTGTAGATTTGACCAGTAGAGATCGTTAAGCCTATAATGACAAGTTAATCTGACAGCATACCTCATTACGAAAAGTTCGGTAAGAAAACAGAATGCAAACACATTCAACCGTAAATACAGGACAACGGGAAGTTATAACTGACTATTTCCCACATCTCTTATTATCCAATGAAAAGCCATGCTTTTTCAAAATTCAGCCAATCGTGTGTTTTTGTAGTGGCAAAAAATCGAAATTTTCCCTTGGGATTTTGTCAGTTTCTTTTGCCACTTGAATCCACGGCAACCACCAAATATGTTGCTTTAATCAAGGTGGTATTTAAGAAACGTCATTTAAACTGTCATTGCGCGTCAGTATAAATGTCAAAATGAACCGATATTTGGGAAATAGTCCACAAAATGTATTACGGGCTCATGATTTTGCTCGGCAAATGTTTTACTCACGATTTGTTGTTTTTTTGGCAATGCCCCTCGACAAACTAACTTTGACAAATTCCCTCGCCTTCGGCTCGGGAATTTGATCAAGTTAGTTTGTCTTGTGACATTGCCAAAACAAAATACTTTCGTAAAACATTTTTACCGGCAAAAGCATTTGCCCTTAATACATTATTACTGAGAATATCCCTTACGCATACTTGATTGAATATTTTCCATAGCAACGGCGATTATTAATAATCGCAAATTTATTGAAATTTACCGTGAAATTTCCAGTTATGTCACTGTCATCAAAGCATTTAGGGACAACAAAGCTGTGAACAAACAACAAAGTCAGTAGGCCGATAATGATTGTTGCTATGGGCAACCAAAAGCGACGCCTAAACAAACTTAAATGTTAATAAATTGTAGTTTTGACAAAAAATCCTAAAATGTTAGTACTTAGATATTAGTTTTATTATTATTTTTAACAAAAATGTTTTCTTTGCTGTGCTTTTTTCATTCGTGATATTCTCACATATAATCTCATAAGAGCATTAATTCTTTCCGGAATTTTGTTTGAGTCGTATTAATTTGCCCGAGCGGGACGCGAGGGCAAATTTGGACGTTGTTGGAATGCCCGTGTAAGGATTTTTGAGTTCCAAATTAAAATCATTATAATAGCATATTAAAGTATGAGTGGATAACAAGGTCTTTAAAACACGCGCGAGTTTTTGAGCATAACGGCCTAGCCGGAGTGCTCGAAATAGAGCAAGTGTTTTAAAGACCAGTTATCCACGAATACTTTACGCTATTTTTTATTATACCTCCAATACTGGAAATAGATTACGCACTAAAATCTTAGAAATAATTTTTGTCGTGATAAATCGAGAGGGCATAATAATATTGATACTATAGTTACGAGAATTGTTTACGTTTTTGTCGCGTCCATGTCCGTTGTTGCATTCAGTCGTTTCCTTGACAATCTTTAAAGCTCGGCGAGCTTTAAATCGCCTGTATTCGCACGCTCAGGCGTGCTTTAAACGGCGATTCTGATGCAGGTATAATAAAATAGCTATTTACGTTATTAGACCGGTAGCAACATTTTTATGGCCGCGCCAATACTTTACAGGTTGAGCCCGTAGGGCGAGACTTGTATGTTTGGCAAGGCCATAAAAATGCTACCGGTCGTGTATCGTATAAGATTTTTTAGGATACGAGTCCGGTAGATAAAATTTACCGGCCGGTAGTTCTACTACTGGTCTAGGCCGGTAAATTTTATCTACCGGACTCGTTTGTAACTATGTAAACGCTAGTTACCAATGCAGTATCCTAAAAAATATTTTAAATTTTGCAAGTGAGCATGATTGTGCCTTAGAGTGTTTGCCACAATACTGCTTCCACATTAGGTTAATATGTAAATTTGGTTGCAAATATGATCTACATGTTTTTTTCTAGAGTAGTGACTTTCGCGACATTTATATGCTTTTATGTGCGCTTTAATTAAATCAGAAATTTCTTTATCTCGTGTTGTTGGCCTATCCCCTCCTCGTCGTTTATTTCGGAATTTCCCCAGTATGTAAAAAATATCGGGCTACAATCCCTAATCGATTGCATGTTACACCTAAAACACATATTTTGTGAAAAAATATGTCTACATTGGAAGTGAAATAAAATTTTACCTGTGATATTCGTAAAATACCTTGCACAGACTGGAACTATTTCACTATTTTCTTTTTGTACAGTGTACTTTGTCACTACTGACTTTGGCTTAAGGTTATTTCGGTCCGTCCATTTCCGAGAAGCAGGAATAGAAATGTTCATGAATTTCAATAGGAAGTGATCCTGGTCAATTTTATTAGCTTGTGAAAAAAAATATGGAACAATAGATTGATAAATTACTGAGATAATATGCAAAATGCATACGTTCTACATCTCCAGCACTTAAAGATTTACTCAAACATTCCTTTTTCCCTTTATTATGTAACACTGTGTGAGGACATTCCATTATAGGTGGGCGATTTCGTCCAACAAAATATCTTGTTTCTTTCTTCTTTTTTTGAACACTATTGCAATGCTTTCGCCCACAGTACTTGCGACATATTTGTGGAATCCATAACTAACAAAATAGGGTGTCAAACGATCTTGTTGAGTTTTGTAAAACGTATATGCTTATGTTGAGTTTTGCAGAACCTTTAAGACTTTAAATGGTTATAGCTTGGTTTTTGTTGAGTTTTACTGTATTCTGAGTGCACCAATCGATTGCGGACCCCAAAAACTATACATACACATGCGTAACTCATTTTTGGTCATTTTTGCATTTGTTGAGTTTTGAGAAAACGCTCTTCAATTACATACAACAGTTTTGCAAAATTTTAATTTTTTCCTACAATGCACCTCTTCTACAACGACACGCTAGGGTAAAGTCGACAGTCGTTGGCACCATTGTGTCTTCTCAGATTTCGTTTGTACCTATGTAATAAAATGATGTGTGGTTACGTGGCCAAAACTTTTTGTAACTTGTGAAAGCCCAGAGGCAAAATTTTGCGTTTAAACTACTGCATACTGAATTTGTCCTTGTTTTCGATTGATATTTAAAGTAAGTAACAAAGATAGCTAAAATTGATAGTGGTTGGCACTGTTAGCACAGTCCTTGGCACTCCGAATATACAGTCATTGGCATCTATGCAAAGGAAGGCAGAATAATAAAGAACAATTAACTAGGTGGGTAGATATGATATATGTATATTTTTCTGTAATAACAAATTAACAAATTTTAGGTCATACTAGTTAATAAACATTTACTACATACATATTTTTTTTGCAAAAAACCTTTCTTTTAACTCACAATTAGAATGAAAGCTTCTATGACATCTTGAGCACTTTCGCCCCATTTTGTTTGTGGTAATGTTATTACCACATCCATAGCACATTCCTTTAACTAAAAATGTTTTTGTGACTGTAGTAAAATTCTCATTATGCGACTGTGATTGTTCGGGACTCGTTTCTTTGCTGGTAATCAATTTGTCATTCTGGGATTGTGTTTCTTCGGGACTTGTTTGTTCGACGGTGGTCATATTCTCAATCTGGGATTATGTTTCTATGGAACTTCCTGCATCCTGGAGAACGATGTTTTGCAGAATGTTAATTGATTTCTTTTTGCAATTTTTTGAATTTACATTAGATACAGCCGTCAAAGTTTCACATTTATCATTTTTGACGTTTGCAACAGAAGGGACGCATATTTTCTTGTCATTTCTTTTGCCGACTGTTTTATTCTTCACTAAATTTTTCGTCTCTAATCTCAGCTTTTTTCTATTTTCTTTCGCTTCCTCCTCCATTTTTCTCTTGGTTTCCTTGTTCTCTGCCAACGCCCTCCAAGCTGCCGAAGTAACCACATATGGAAATTTTTCTACTTTTCTTATATTATTTATCTCGGGAGACTTTGGCCAAACAAGAATTTGAGTGATTGGTGATGATTTGTCAGCATCTAACGTTACAGAAGTTGATGGCGTACTTGCAACAGTTTCATTGTTAGCCATATGGTCCATAGCAATATCAAATTCTTGTAAAGCAATATTTAGCTCATTTTCGGTGGTATCCATATTTTCACTCTTTTCAACTGTCACATAAGTGCTATCAGAATTATCTGCTACTTCTCCAATCACATCATTGACTAAAATATCTACTGGCACATCATTGACTAAAATGTCTACAGGCATGTTATTGATGTCAACCTCTTGATTGTCATTGTCTTTAGTAAAAAATTTTAATATTTTCTGCAAATATTTCAATTCAGATTTGTCATTATCAAGGTGTTGCATTTCAAGGGACTGTAATGTTTCGTGTCCTATTATTGATTTAAAGGTTTCAAAATCTAGAACTCGTGCATTTTCTAAATCGGCATTCACTGTTTTTTCAGTGTATTTAACTGATAATTGATCACCGGTTAATTTTCCCAGACATTTAGAATAATATAATCTATGGCGTTGCTATTCCATGGAAATAGACCTTTTGCTCTAAAACCATTTTTGATGGTATTTTCGTTGATATGTTTTTCTATTACTTTATGCAATAGCGGTGCAAAGTTTTCCTTTGTAAATTGTAGATTGGTATGCTCTCTTCTCCATTCTAGTATGCCCTTTTGCCATCCTGTCTTTAGGGGTTTGAATGCAGCAACGTCTGCTGGCTGTAAAATTCTGGTGGCGTTTGGATACAGGGCTACTAGAATTAACTAACGTCTACCTACACCAACTTGCGGAGCTTCGAGTTTGCGCATATTGCATTACAATAATTATATTTTTTGGTTTACTTTTGTGAATTCAGTGAAGTGTCTACTATCTAAAAACAGGTATGGCTTCAAGAGCAAGTATTACATGTCTGGAATGCAGAACGGATTTTTCCAAGATTTCAAATTTACGAGCTCATGTGAAAAAAAAAGCATCCAGGTAAAAAACATACTTTATATATTTTCACTATAATAATAAGTTTTTTGCACTACTAGTCTCAGAACGCATCGTTATTGGCCTATTTTTAGGTCGTGAAGTTGATTTTCTCCACCAAGGGAGAGAAAGTAAAATAAACAATTTTCACCGTGGTAACTAATAAATTACTAAGTTACCAAATATGACTATTTTAATTTTGACGTTTTAAAGAGCTGTATTGTCAGGTTGACAGTTAAAATATTTTCGAAATTTGTTGGGAATTTAGGTATTAAGCCGTTTGGTAGTGCAAAAAATAGTATATACACCACGGTAGCGAATCGTCTTATAACCTTCGCGCTTTAGATACTTCGCGCTTCGCGCTCAGTATCTAATAAGCGCTCAGGTTATAATACTGCGCTTCGCTACCTTGATGTATAATATACTATTTGTTTGTGATTTTAGACAAATTAAATGCACTATGCCCGAAAAAAGTGTATACACCTATGTTTACGTGCAGTGAATGCAAAAAAGGATTTGTAAACAAATCTAACCTCAAAATTCATTTGAAGCTGAAACATTCAGGTAAATTGAACAATAACTATGCAACTAAGTCATAATAAAATGAAACACTGATTATTATAAGTAATATATTTTTTTAGATAATGAAAATGAGTTTGCTGCTATGCCAAATAGAAAGAAAAATCCATTAAAATGCACCTTGTGTCCGCATGAAGATAATTGTAAAAACAATATCATAAAGCATTTTAAACAAATTCATGACATTCAAATGGAGATTGAGAAACACGAGTTTTGTGGATTTGATGAATTCTTGACATGGAAAAATAATGTTGAAAAAGAAACTACATCTTCTTTTGTTAAAATGCATGGATCGTATAAAACTAACAATTATACTAGAGTTACCTACAGCTGTCACAGATCTGGTCAATTGAGACAGACGGGTACTGGAGAAAGACATCTAAAAACACAAGGTTCTAACAAGTTGAATGGATTTTGTCCTGCCAACATCGATATTATTACACACAAAAATGGAAAATGCGTTGCGACTTTTGTGAAGACTCATGTGGGCCACAAACCAGATTTGGGGCATCTATTTCTTACAGAATCAGAACGACATGAATTGGCATCAAAAATAGCTAGTAAGATCCCTTTTCAGAGCATACTCGATGACATTCAAGATTCAGTGTCAAACTGTAAACTTGAGAGACTACACCTATTGAAGAAAAAAGACCTATATAATATCGAGCAGTGTTTTCACTTAAACAAATCTTCAGTTCGTCATGCTAGTGATGTCATAAGTGTTGAATCTTGGGTTAATGAAATGCGGTCTTCGGTTTTATTTTATAAGCCACAAGATAGCATATGCGAAGAGTATCCAAATTTAAAAAAAGAGGATTTTGCTCTAATTATTATGACTCAGGGACAAATCGAACTTCTAAAACAATTTGGAAATGACACAATTTGCATAGATGGAACGCACGGATTAAATGGTTATGGTTTCGAATTGCATACCCTGCTTATACTTGATGATTTGAGAGAAGGATATCCAACTGCGTTTCTGATTTCAAATCGTGCAGATGAAGACATTATGCATATTTTCTTTTCTAGTGTTAAAAACAAAATTGAGACAAAAATTAAATCTCGTGTTTTTATGTCTGATATGGCAGAAGTATATTACAATGCCTGGCTTCAAGTAATGGATCCTTCAGAATTTAGGTAAAGTAATAAAAATAAGATATAAAATACTTATGTTGTGAATTGTATAATATACCTACCTAATAATAATTTTTTCTAAAAAATTTTAGATTATTTTGCACTTGGCACGTGGATCGTGCATGGCGAAACAATTTGGACAAAGTTACGACCAAGGAAAAAAGGGTAATAATTATTTTGTACTCTTTGATATTCAACTAATATCTACAATATCAATTATTATTAGGTCACTGTATACAAAATGCTTCGAACCCTTCTACACGAAACAGACGAAACTGCATTTTCGCAAATGATACACAACTTTATAGTCATTTGCAAAAAAGACCCCGAAACTTTGGAGTTTGGAAATTATTTTGATAAATATTATGCAATGAAAGTCAATGCATGGGCTTATTGCTATAGACTTAACAGCGGACTAAATACCAATATGCATCTTGAGCGAATGCATCGCACTATAAAATATATATATTTGAATGGAAAGTTTGTAAAACGACTTGACAAAGGAATTGATGCAATTATGAGATATGTACGTGCGAAATTATTTGAAAGGCTAATTATTATCCACAAGGGCAAAATATGTACGAAGTTGCGTATTTTAAGAAATCGACATAAGACCAGTGAAGGACTTAGTTTAGATTTAGTGGTAGAAACTGAAGCAGGATGGGAAGTTTTATCATCATCAACGAAGGAAATTTATATAGTTCAAGAATTGAGGAAGAACTGTGAATGCCAATTAATTTGTTCTGAATGCAATGCTTGCTTGCATCAGTATACTTGCAGTTGTCTTGACTCGTCTATAAAGTGGAACATGTGCAAACACATACACATAGTTTGTAAATATATAAAACAGCATCCATCTATAGAAATTCCTGAGGAAATTCCCAAAGTGCAGTCAGAAGGTAATCATCAATTTATTATTTATGTCATAATAATTAAAATATCGCAATTATAAACATTTTATGTAATATCGATTTCACAGGATAAAAACTTCAAAATAAACTTAAAGGTAAAAAATAACAGTACTGGTGCTGTTGGTGTTGGGGCATTTTGGATTACTCCTTTTTTATTATTTTTTTTTTGAGGAAGGGGGATGGAGTTAATTTGCACATAATTTTATGTTTGTATTATTGTGAAAAGGTGTCTTTGCCGTGCTGTGTAGCTTGTTGTTTTCTCATTTTATTTTGAACTTATTCTCGTTTAAATTTACACGAATTTTGGGCTTTTACAGAAGCGAATGAAGCTAACAATTTATTCATTGATATGGACCCTATTGGTGCTGAGTCGTCACGAATTGTAGAGTCACTGAGTCAATCACAAAAGTCAGAAGAAACCGATACATTGCTCAAACATCAACAAAAACTTATAGCGGAACTGAGTCAGAAAATATACAGTACAACGTCTTTCGAAGAACTTGATGTTATAAAAAAAATTACTGCAGCAGTTGATCCCACTTTAGCACATAAGCGTTCAGCTGTTTCAAAAAAAAAATTTCTATTGGATGAAAGAACTGCTAAAATTCCACACAACAAAAATATATGTCCACAGCGACACTTTACTATCACCAGAAAAACTTCAAAGAAGTCTAAGAAGAAACATTCTCTTGGATCAATTTCTGCAGAAGCAGTTGCTCTATCATTAATGAATACGGATAATTTTAATGCTAGTAATTAATAGTATTACTACCTACGTATGCGGTTAGTTAATTTTCATAATATAAAAATTAATTAATTAATTTAAAATAGAAAAATAGAAATTTTAAAATAGATATATGTATACCAAAAAAGTAAAATTTTGAACTTAATTCTTCATATTTATTGATTTGTTTAAAGATAAAGGCCTTTGAATTTAAAAAAATGTTTATCTTGTACATTTTTGTTTCTAAAGTTCAGTATAACTTTTATGTTATTTAATACTAGTGCCTAATATTCTTAGCTCATAACTTTTATGTTATATTTACCCTTATTTACTATTTTTATTAATTATATTATTTGCATAAATAAATAAACAAAAATTGTGTACATTTTTTATTTGCGGTGGAGGATTGTGTCGAATATGCTGCCATTAAAAATTCCTACTTCTAACAATTCATATTTGAATGCATACAGTGTACTTACCCATAATCTGAGACTAAGAAAATATAATGTAAGTAAGTATAGGTAGGTATGAAAATTTTATTAAATCCCTTTCCTCAAAGTTTTAATCACTCTAAAGTGTACTAAATTATCTTTTTGCACTGCCGGGGACTAAACGACCTACTTTAGGCTTCCTTTTGAGGGACCAAAGTGCCACTTTTAATCCCTAGGGATTAAATTTTTATTAATCCCTCAGGGACTAAAAGTGGCACTTTGGTCCCTCAAAATGACATTATTTACAACATTACCTTAGTTACTCATCTACATTTCCAAAGCTATCCATTTTTCCGAATTGAAAGTATAAATTTTAAAACCAGCAAAATTAGATTTATTACATAATTTGTGATTCGGGAGTGCAAAAAATAGCGTATATACCTGGGGACCAAAGTGCTTTTGATCCCTTGAGTGATTATTGCCCTCGACTTCGTCTCGGGCAATAAACTTCACTCACGGGATCAAATGATGCACTTTTGTCCCTTGGTATATAATATACTATTATCTACTAGCAACATGATATTGTACATTTTTGTCATAGAAACAAAATATGAAAAGCTACTCATAACTCCCAAGGGACTTGTCAAATTATTTCACCCTCAAACTCATGGTAACAATGCAATGACAATTAACGTCTTAGCAACCATACAATGAGGCAATCCTTGATGTTACTTACATATTCTAATTTTAAATGTCATTATGACATTTTGAAATTTCATACTATTTTTACGAATATGCTAGTAGATAAAATATTGTATGCACCACGGGAGATATTCATGTTCTTTCCCTTCGGTTGACTTACAGACCTCGGGCCAGAGCCCTCGGTCTGTAACACATGTCAACCTCAGGGAAAAAACATATTCATATCTCCCTTAATGCTAAATATCTATTACTGTGTTTATTTTCACATATTTATTTGCACTGAGGTACCGTGGCGGAATCAAAAAAAGCGTACACTCAAAATGACATACATTAAACTGTTCTTTATTTAACAGCTTACGTCAAATAAATTAAATGCAAATAATTTGTCAAAGTAATTAACTTTTCCTTATTTATTAAAATATCAAGGCAGAAATATTAAGCACACAAAGAACAAATCACATTAGGCAGGAATGACGCAAAATGATTTCAAGTGTTGTACGCTTTTTTTAATTCCGCCACTGTACTAGGGTGGGCAAGAAATATAATCTCATTTTTGCACCTAATCCTTTGAGATAGGTACTTGATTAGATTTTTACTGTTTAAAATAAATATTAAAAATACCTAAACAGTAAAAATCCGATTCGTATGCGTATTGTCAACAATAAGATAAAATTAGGTATTAGGTTTTTTCGTTCTTTTTCTAAAACATGATTTATTACTTTCAAAATGCACGAACAACCATGAACCACCAAAGAATATAAAAATGCAAATAAAAATAATGTAGTGCAAGATAAAAGATACGATAACTGCAATATGCGCAAACTCGAAGCTCCGCAAGTTGGTGTAGGTAGACGTTAGTCTAGAATTATACCCATAGCATTACACAATTTATTAACCTGTAACGTTAAGTGAGTCTTGTGCCCATCTACAAAGAGTATGACAGGTTTTTCTATATTGTTTTCAAGAAGATATGGGTTGAAAACATTAGCTATATACTCGTAAAATATCGGCGCTTTCATCCAACCATTGTCGGAGTACCCAATACCCCATCTGTCAGAAACGGTTTCTAATATATTTTTGGATGGTTTGCGCTTGTATGGATAAATTATCATAGGAGGAGTGAGCGCCCCACTTGCTCCAGATGTAAACATTACCGTCAGGAATGCTTTCGCTGTTGCTTGATCAACTTCATATACGTTTTTGGTTCCTCGAGCGGCGATGACTGGTTTCATCAAGAAGAACATCTCCGCGTCCTAGGTCATCAAGTTCTTTCTGGATTAAATTAAACCATTTTCTAACATCTGACTCACTAATGCAGGCACTTGCTTGTGTCACCGGCTCAGATATTCTGAGACATAATTCAGGGTGTCTCTTACAGAAAGCATAGTATCAACCTTTTCCAGGTAAACCATTTGGAAATGGAGTTTTTCTATTGTTTTCTTTTACAAAATTTTTTACACTTGTTTGTACATCCTCTATCCGCTTGGGAAAACCTCTACGCTGACACGTAATAATCCAACTAATAACAGAAACAGTATCCACAATAAAAATTATAATCAATTGTGAAATAACTTAAACATACTTTACTAACACATTTTCTTCGTCTTCTTTCAGACATGCTGCACGGCCATATCCTGTTTTTTTAAATTTACTGCCCATACGAAACTGCAATGTTGACCTAGCAATTCCAAATTTTTTGGATGCTTTTTTCTTAGACATGCCATGTTCTTCAATTTCCTTTATAGCTTCCTTAACTTTTGCTTCTCTATCAGCCATTGTGATACTCTGATAGAAAAGAGAATCATATTTATATGTGATTTGGGCAATTAGGGTACCTACATAGGTACCTAAAATCATTTATAAACACAATACTGAACCTTTAAAAACCTATGCCAACGACTATAACTCGTCAAAATAGGTCCTTCTACAGACGTTGGCATTAGGGTGCCAACAACTGTTTTAACACTATTCTTAGTTGATAGTCATTTGCACCCCCGAATTTTTAGGTTATAAACAGAATAATGCTTTTTTTGCATTAAAGATTTATTTAATACATATCCCTATATCATATAAATCTAATAAACATATGAATACGCAAAATTTTGATTAATAAATTGTAGTATCTTGACTTACCATTGACACCAACAAACAAAGCGTAAACTGGCCAGCACAGGCGCGAACATTGACGTATCTGCACTTACAATTACCAACATACAGTAACTAAAAATTTTTGCAATATGTAACTAAATATCTAAACTTAACAAATATAAAATTACCAGCAAATTCGCTCAACGCCTAACATTGTAATTTTAGATAAAATCTTGCTATGCCAACAACTGTCGACTTTACCCTATATCTTGCTTCGCTTAATTGCAACGTCTTACCGCACCAAATGCAGCATATGACCAAATATTTTGGTGAAGTTCTGGCCTGCCTGAACAACAATAGATCTGAGAATGCAATCGCTCTTCATGGGGGAATAACTTACGCCACCCCAAACAGGAATAAAGCTTGAATTTATCATTGAACTTCGACGAATATAAAAGAACTGCAAAGTGTTAATATACAGGTTAAGCGGAAATAGGGTCGTATAGAATCAAGGTTTGATCACATTACTAAACGTATGAATTTGAATTTGAAAGTGCTAATATTTAGGCTCTAAATACGGAAAGCACTAGATTCGGATAATTTCGTATCTAACAAACGCCATAAGATTTTCAAAATTCGCAATATCAGTGGCCTCATCGACTTGTAATGCATAATAACGACTTTGAAAATTATCAGTCAATAGCATCTGTTTTACATCATTAGACATATCAATGCTTCGTCGATGAACTGTATTATTTGAGAGGGGAACGCCATCAAAAGTTTGTTTTGTCATATCTGTATTTGTAATATGCCTTTAGAAATGTATTTTGTGGATGCTC
>CALNHX010011047.1:0-35156 GCA_940337035.1 Agriotes lineatus
GTGTGTGAAAGTTGAAACAGTTAACGTTGGCAATTCCATCCGCGAACGGCAAAGCAAATATCCGTGAACGGCAAAGAAAATGAAGCACAAAGTTGCACCGCGCAAAATCAAACAAAATGTGCAGCTGCTTGCTTTTAATATAAGGCAATGAAATTTGGCATACGGGTTAGTACTAGTAAGTCCTACTATCTCTAACAGCCTTCACATAAAATTATTTAACCCAGGGATGTCCTTGGTTATTTTTATTGATTATTATTATAATCTTGGTTTGTTTTACCAATTTCAGTCTGTAATATGAGTCTTCGATAAAAGATGCATAAAAATGGTATTCTTGATTTTTTTGTAATTTTCTGCTTCAAAAAGATATAAAAAACCTTTTTTTTGTTTTATACTGATTTATTAACTTTCGGTTCAGAAAACTGAAAGATAATATTGACAACAACTGACTAATAACAAAACTTAATTATTACAGTTCTTAAACAATAATGGTTGTCCAAATAAATATTGCGAAAACAAATTGCCAACAAAAAAATGATCAACAGTTATTGTTTAAGAACTGCAATATTACGTTTTGCAATTAGTTAGCCCTTAGTTGTTATCAATTATCCTTCAGTTTTGTGAACCGAAAGTTCATAAATGTGTTTGAGATAATTTTGACGTAGAAAATTATTCTAATCGATTTTTTCTGTAAAATAGCTAGCCATATAGAAAAAATCAAGAACGCTCACCATCCGTATGCATTCTTTATCGCAGAATGATATTATGGAGTCAAATTGGTAAAACAATTGAAGATTATAAAAATCTACAAGGGAAATAAACCAGCCCCTCCCCCCTGTTTGTGACACCCTGGTTTAAATAATTTTGTACGGAGGCTGTTCGACCGTAGCACTTACTACTACAACTAAGGTCCCGGGTGGTGTAGCTTGAACAAGCTTCCACGTTCGATCAGTAGAGTTAAGCAACGCTCTTTCTGGTCAGAACTTGGAAGGGAGTTCCACGGCTGCTTCGCTCGGCGCCTCGTGGTACGGTTGCCACGGAAATAGTTGGTCCCGGATGTCATAATAACATCATGACAGTCGTTAGTGTGGTTGGAAGTCCCCATAAATGTACAGCGACGCCTATAACTGGCCTAACGGCTGTTGGCCGAGCACGACATAAATAATAAATAAACCCGTATGCCAAATTTCACTGCCTGAGAAACGAATTAAAATTTAAACTTCATCCATATTGATCTAGTTTATATTATACACCCTGTATACTAATCGGACTCTCATTCCACGGACGTTTTTTGTTTATTTTGGAATCATAATTTTTTAAAGCGGTTTTAAGAACACCTACAGGAGCACTAAATATTGTAACACCAATTTTTACTAACTGTAATACGTTCCATTTTAGAACAGGCACACTTATTTTTTTTTTTTAATTAAAATTAAAGTGATGATTATTTCAGTGGAAGCTTTTCAAACGGACGAAGTTCAGCCGGAAAATCCATTCAGGGGCATCGGATACGATGACGGTAAGTACTCGATTACAGAAATATATTCAGAATGTTTTGAAAATCTAATGACAACACTTACCTTTTCAGAAGCAGACGAGAACCTGCCCCCAAGCGACGCTTGTGTCATATGTAGCAGTCGGAGGCGCAATTATGTTTTGTCGAATTGCGGCCATCTACTGTGCGGGTATTGCACAACGCAGGCATATACTCCTGCTACAGTGGATTCAAGGTGCCCGATCTGTCGGACCTACATAATCACAGAACCACTTAGGGTTTATCTTTAACCCTGCAGTCGTCGCGCCCAATTTCATGACACGGCTGGTCGCGCCAAGTCTCTCAAACCAAAAAATTAAGAACCATTTATATGACAATAAGTTTTAATATGAGATGTTTATTTACTATTACCAAGATTTTCAGTTATATTTCAGTTTCAGTTTTAAAGGTTTTTGTAGATCATGCTAACTTCATAATAGTAAACACAGCCTCTGATGAATTTCAAGATTTTAATTTTCTATATACATTTATGGACAGAACAATGTTTTTAATGCTAAGAGGTAGAACAAAACAATTAATTTTCGTCATTTTGGTTCAAGAATGCACAAGTAGTGCACAAAAGCCCTGCATGCGATAAACACAATTTATTTTTACAAAACAAATTTTTTTTCCTATTTTTTTGAAGTATAGCTTTTTGTCACGAATGTGGATTTAGTTGCCAAGGCCCGTAGGGCCAAAGCAAATAAACCACATGAGGGATAAAAAGGAACTTCAGTGCCGAGGTGTACACTATGTTTTATTTGAAATCGACAAATCGTGAAATTACAACATTTTAACCAACTTTTGTAGGTTATGCTCGGTCGATTGACGATTATCTGTCGCCTCGCCACCTACAAAAAATTCGTAAAACAATGGATCACTTCACTGCCGATTTCTCGTATTTTAATGACGATTTCGGCGTACTTCACTGCCGATTTCAAATAAAAGCTCGTTTTTTAATTGTGGGGTTATTAGGGTCATTTACTAGATGGTCTGAAGAGGTTCCAGCAACTTCTTCTCTTCTTAGATGGATTTCCGAGGAAAAACTATTGAGTAGTTATCGCCGATGTAATTGGTCATTTGTTAGAATCAAAGCTAATTCTTGTATACATTGACGCCTTAGTATAGTACCTACTAACGTCGATGTTGTTTGCAACATAAATTATTTGTGAGTTCATTGCAGCTACATTTAATGTAAAAAAAATCAAGAACGCAAAACAATTTCACAAAAGTAAATGGTCGCGCCAAGTCTCACAGACTTTTTTCCAAATAACTCACAAACACTAACAACTGTGCTTATGCCGGTTATCGGGAGGCAACCAAGTCTAAAAATTAAAAGGTACCAAAACGAACAACAAACACTCTTACACCCCCTTTAACAAATTCCCACTCAATAACGTATTTATCGGGTCTGTGAGACTTGGCGCGACCACTGCAGGGTTAATTCAAATTTTAATGATTCTGTAAATTTTGTATATATTATGTAATATGTATATTTTTAGATTTAGATTTTACGCCTGTCAGACTTACGTAAATTTGAATTATTCTGTAAATTTTGTATATTATATATATGTTTTTACATTTAGGTAGTAATTAATTACATTTAGTTAATAATAATGTTAATAACCCTGCTACAGTAGATTCGAGGTGTTGGATCTGTCGGACTTACGTAATTACAAAACCATTTAAGGTTTACCTTTAATTTATACTTTAATGTTCTGTAAATTTTGTGTGTTATATATATAATATATTTTTTTAGATTTTGGTAGTAGTTAATTACCTTTAATTAATAATAATGTAACCTGTAGCTATATTCTTCCTTTTCTGACTGTGTAGCTAGTTACGGGATGCAATTCATCTCAAACACTTGAACTAAGTAATTATTATTGTTTATTTTTACTCTCTTAATTTTTAGATAATTATACATTTTTGGCAGACTTTATTGTTTTGGCAGACAAATTAAAGACTTGGTCTGTATTCTCTTTTATGCCAAGAAATTAAAAATAAATAAATATATAAGTATGTAAATAAACTGGCTCTCTTCACAAAAAAGCTTTGATAAATGTTCCAGTTCGATCCCTAACATAATAGCAGTACGACATACGCCAGTGGCGGCACAGTTCTCATCTTATCCATCAGTAGGATTTTTTTTCTGATTATTTAAATTTCGCGCCACACCCTAAGTCATTTGACAAATAGAACAATCGTAAAACGACTTCCAGAAGATGCACAAACTTTTATCAAGAATGAAATTTTTTCAGAAACCAATAATAAATAATTTTCCCGTATATAACTTACTTTTTGGCGGTCACTGTATTAGATAGCGTTTGTCTTTACAAAATAGGAAAGTCCAAACGAACGGTTTCGTTAATTTTATATGCCCTTGGCATTTTGCCGATCCGTCTAGCAATGTTTCAAGTTCATTTTTAAACTCTGAAAACTTACGAACAAAGCCGACGGTGGAGGTTATGGACGAGGTGGGGGTTATGGGCACGGTGGGCGTTATGGCCCAAATCGTCGGTGGGGGTTATGGACACAGTTGAAATTGCGAACGAACCCGACGGTGGAGGTTATGGGCACGGTGGGCGTTATGGCCCAAATCGTCGGTGGGGGTTATGGACACAGTTGACATTACGAACACATCCGACGGTGGGGGTTATGGACACTGTGGAGGATATTGCCCAAATCGTCGGTGGGCGTTATGGACACGGTGGAGGTTATGGACCAAATCGTCGGTGGGGGTTATGGACACGGTGGAGGTTATGGACCAAACCGACGGTGGGGGTTATGGGCACAGTTTAAATTACGAACAAACCCGACGGTGGGGGTTATGGACACGGTGGAGGTTATGGACATGGTGGGCGTTATGGACAGTGGGGGTTGTGTCCTAGACCCAAAAATAACGGTTTAATCTAAGTCGACAGATCTTTTTAAAATTTGGTACAAAGCCATAATTTTTCATTCTGAACAACTTTTCTCAATACAATTTTTCCGTATCCTGAACAAAAAAAGTAGTTTACCTGAAAATAAAATACAATTATGTAAAAAATAACGGTGTTTTCTAAGTCAACAGATCTTTCTGAAATTTTGCATAGGGCCGTAATTTATCATTCTAAACAACTTTTCTTAACAAAATTTTTCCGTATCATAAACAAAAAGAGTAGTTTACTTAAATAGCAAATAGTTTTTTCACATTTTTCATGGCCGACTTAATTTCTAAAAATTAAAACTATGCTTAAAAATGTTTTCAGACCAAGCAGGGCGGGATGCCAAAACATTAAAATAAAATTATATAATTTTTTGTCGATTATACCTATAGTGAACTCAATCCGGGGACACACTGTATATAATAAAGCTTTGATGCGATGGCAACACTATGTTGCAGCGTTGGTTGTCAGGGGCGGCCGTAATAACGCAAACATTTTTAAAAAACTAAAAAAAAATCTTTTATAAGAATGACTCTAAAGATTTTCATCACCTTCTCAAACTACATGTACCTCTTATTCATAAATGATACCCCATAGTCAGTATCTACTCAAAAATTCCAGGAGGTAAATACAATATGACAATAAATATAAGATACCGAAATTGAATGGAAAATAGCAGTTGGCATGGAAGAAAAAACTGTACAAATGTCACGCTAACTTTTACAAGACAGTTTTGTATTTAAAGCCTTACAATAAGTTCGTGAACAAAGATGCTTACTAACGAGCAAAAAATTTTTATTTGCAATCACTATAATCGCTCATACGGAATCGGCAGAAACAATGGGCCAAGTATCACTTACGTTAAAGTTAAGTTTTTAGAGCAATATCAAAGAGTTGTTACAAACACAACAATAAGGAGCACAGTAATGAAGTTTCAACGTACAGGCAGTGTACTAGTCCAAAGGAAAGGAACATCTGGGCGAAAGAGAACAGTGCGAAATAATGAAAACCACAACAGGCTCCTGTATCAAATCAGGCATTCTCCAAAGAGGAACCTGAGAAAGACTGATGCCTATATCTGGGGAATGATGAACAATAGTATTTTCATCGGGAACGTTCCAAAAACAGTTCCAGAATTAAAAACAGCAATAGAACACTTTTTCCAAAATTTACACCAGCCTCTATTTAGAGACATAGTATCCAATCTTTAGCAACGCTTGGAATTATGCTTGCAACGAGATGGTGGTCATGTGGAGCATACCGTACAACGTACATCAATAATTATTACTTTTGTATAGATATATTTTTATATTTAATTAATAAATTACTTTTTTAGTTTCGGTATCCTTTATTTATTGTCATACTGTATTTGGGAGGGGCAGGCGAATTTCGTACAACCAAATTTTCATAAAAATGTACGTAGATGAAGCTTTGAACAATGGTACCAGACTTTGGTTTCACTAGGATGCATCGTCCGGTATGTGGATGCCCAAATACCAAAGAAAATTTCAAATAAACGAGAAATATTTTCTTCTCAAAAGTGGTTCTGAAGATTTTGATCATTTTTACAGATGACAGTTTCCTCTTACTTATCAGTGATACCCCATAGTTAGTATCTACACAAACATTCCAGAGAGGGAGACATCTAGGGATACAAATTTTATTTCAGTGCTGAGCTTATGGGGTATGAAAACTGGAGTTGCGTGAGGTCTATTGATCTCAGAAATACTAGTTATATCAAGTGCGAAAGTAACTGTAAGAGTTACGCAGCTTTTATAGGCAGCGATTTATATAATTTGGATATCCCTTTTTAAATAAAGTTTAGTTTTGCATGCACCTCTGGCGTAACCAACGTCACTGGCCCTTGTCACGTTATAGATCTCGATGCTTCGCACCTCGTGCTATAACTTTTACGCCACAAACCGAATAATAACTATCGAAAGCGTACAAAACGCGTTTTTTCCCAGAGAGTTAAAATTATAGTACAATGTAGTATTTAATTTATTTTAAAATGTACCATAACTAATGTAGCGAGTGTAAACCAGCATCGCCATTTCCCTTAGGCCTTAGGCCCTGGACACACCTGCATTCCGTATGTGAGATACAGTATGCGGGATACAAAATCGCAGTCTGTTCAGACGCGGCGACTGTATCTGAGACGCGGACCTTTATTCACTTGCGAGAATAGTCCAGTACCGTGCTGTTATGGACCCAACATTGCTGTTCTTTGTTTCTGTCGAATTAGTCTGGGTGTGCTGTATTCAAAGACAAAGATTGGGCTCTACTAAGCTAATTAATTTTTCATTGTCAAATAATGTACGCTCCATGATCGTTGTATAGTAACGAACGCACTGCTTATTCGATTTAAATAGAAGTTGAAGAAAATCTGCTACGCCTATGATATAATATCGTGTGTTCTGGCTCGCAAAAGTATGCCTGTCTGAACGGCTCCATATGCTCTAATGGTAAATCAGTATCCGAGATACAGAATTTGTCGCCGGTGGCCGAAAAGGACAGATACCGAATTTCTGCAGCGCGATACTGTATGCGTAGCTGAATGCCGTGTGAACAGCTCCATTTTAACGTATGTATTTTCTGTATCTGAGATACTGGTATCTCGCATACGGAATCCACGTGTGTACAAGGCCTTAAGGAACGCAAATATGCAGGTTTGAGACATTTTGTTTGTGTAGTATTGCCTAAGTGCAGCACATGAGTACAGGTAGCGAGGTCCTCATTAATATAGTATGTATTTAGAAAAATATTTCTGTTTTTTGTAGAAATTTTTTATGCATCACTATGAGATTTAAGATCGACAGCAAAAGAAGACAAAAATAAATCAGATTGAAAATAAAGAGTTTCGAATATTTTGAATCACAAGCAACCATATAAAATTTTTCCCGGATTTAGAAGGAAAAATTTCAGCGTTGTCATTTGCCAGGATTTTGGAAATTCCAAAACGGAAAATGTAAATATTTACAAGAATGTTAATTACCTCGTCTGTAATGGCAACATCAAAAATAATTGCCTCAGGTTATCTATAACAACGATCAAGTATAGTGAGAATGTACTTAAAATGACCGCATTGCAATAAATTTAACAGTTCAAGATGAACGTGTTTAAAGCGATGGCCAAGTTCTTTTTTATGCATTGAAGGGAAAAAGAAACGATTGGAAAGCAACTTCCGGGTTGCACCAACTTCAGAGTGTCCTGAAAAGTAGAGAAAGTTAAAAATAGAAAAACTAAACATTTCGGAATGTAGTCTTTTAAAACCTGTGAATTGATCCACCCAAAGTGTGGTATTTTTCGGTCTAGGACATTTAAGCGCGCATCTTTAGGCGCGCACCTTTAGGCGCGAACGCTTTAGACGCGGACGCTATTAGGCTCGTGTACGTTTAGGCTCGAACCTTTAGGCGCCGGGACAGTTAGGCGCCAGGTGCTTTATTACCTAGCTGAAATAAGTTATGTAACTAGACCTCTTTCCTCATCAGACGTAGAAACTGGTTATTTGTATAGATAATTGCAAAATATGATGTTTTTAGGAGTCTATTACTGTTGATTATTTATCTTAGAGGTTTTGCGTACACTTACCAAATGGACCCAAATAATAGTAAATGTAAATATTGAGGTTGAGATTTATAACTGTATTGTATTCTTATATTTCTTGGGTTTTTTAATAAAGAATGTCTCACCTTTTCCACTCTTCCCACACAGAGAAGTGTTGAAAATAAATTAAATTAAAATTACGTCAATTGAAAATTTCAGTTTTTACACGAAAATTGCAACACTTTCAATGGTGATTTTTTACTCGTCGAAATCGCTCTGCCTTAAAAAAAAGGCGCTCACATTTTGCGAGTAGTTAACATAAATAACTAGTTTCTACGTTTGTTATGAAAGAGGTAGTTATGTAACTATTTACAGTTAGGCAATACAGTATACGTTCAAACTATGCGGAAAGTTCCGTCGCCTAAACGTACGCGCGCCTAATAGCGCCCGCGTCTAAAGGCTTTGCGCCTAATAGCTCACCCCTAATAATGCGCGCCTAAATGTCCCTTTCCGGGTATTTTTAAAGTTTTTAATTTCAACAAACAAAAAATTCGGTTTTGCTAGTAGTAAATTGTTAGGAATTCGCCTGAAAAACGCTGTACTTTTATTCTGCAAAAAATAAGTTTCCTCGAACGGAAGGCTAAAGGCTTCCAAAGATCATCTTTCAACTGTTGATGGACCCGGAATATGAATTAGCCCAAATACTTATAGGAGCGTTTTTAACATGGTAAAGAAGCAAGGTGGCTTTAATTGAAGCATAATTTCCTGCCTTAATGTAACTAACGTTAAAATACACAGCAATTTGAAATAAATTTATGGTAATAGAAATCATTACAATAAAAGTACGTAACTGTTGTTCTGTTATGGGATAGGAAAAGATTTGATTACGTCAACCTTTGAAACTTATTAAATGTTATCAAAATCATTTGCTAGCGGTGGATAGAGTCCAGAGGGCAGCAAAAAGCACTAATAAAAACGCCGGTAAGAAACTAGCGCATAGCGGTGAATAAGGACCAAAACTACAGCAAGAAAAGCTGATGAAAACGCCGGTAAGATCTAGCACCTGGTGGGGATGGATACCAAAAATGACGACACAGACATCAGCCTTTCGACACCTCACTGCAAGAAAATGAATGTGTACAGCGGTAATGGCACCAGCGTCGTAAAAGCAAACAAATTTTTGACTGCCAAGATCAAGATTACGTTGAAAGCGAAAACTATACAGTGGCATTTCCTACCCCCGCAAGTCCTTACTTTTGAGGATTATGGAAAGAATAAACAAACGTCTAACAAACAAGACGACATTTTACAATCAGCAGCAACAAACAATCTAGAATCTACTTCACCCCCAAAACGAAGGCGCAACGTAAAACCGCTATCAGTAGTCTACAACCTACTAATGTGCATGGTCAGTATTTGTGAACATAAGGCTGTACCCAGGTGGCCACTTCTGCGACAACGATACCCAGTAAGAGTAGCACCATCAATCACATTCAGGCATACAGAACTGCAAGACGCAGGTCCAATCCAATTAAATATCTTCAAAAGGAAGAGACAGTAAATCCAACAACACTGGGACTCGACAGTACTGGAAAAATTCAAATTGCACCAGAGGGCAACATCCAAACTAAACAACATATATTATACGCAAAATCTTTTAGCAGACTACAGGTTACAGAAATGACATTTATGAAAAAAAACAGCGTCAGGAGAATAGACAAAATACGAAATAAATCCATCAGAAAAATGCTACAAATAAAATCTTTAAATGAAACCCTAGAAGAACAAAAAGTTGAAATGGTTTGGTCCCATGATAAGAATGAAAGACAATGCAAGCAAGTGAAGAGAACTTGGGAGGCAGGAACGGTGGAGAGAAATAGTAGAGGGAGACCAAGGCGTACGTGGCACGACGGTGTGAATGAAATACTGCAAGCAAGGGGACAATTCTGGAACGAAGCAAAGGAAATGGCAACAAACCGGACGGCATAGTGCAATGTCATTAAAAAGAAAAACTAAGCAAGTGTAACCAACCAAACATCGGCACCCTATGGTACAAGAGGACCGGATTATTTATTGCAAAGGCTCCACGTTGCGGAGCCTATAAATATGCAATGACCTGCCTCGGCTGTTTGTTTATTTTGGTACAAAATTAATATGTTAAATTAGGGCAAATCACCACACAATTCTCAGGTTGATGTTTATACTGTGCTCACTTTGCCTGTCAGTAATTTAAGGCTAGTTAAAATGAAATGTATTTGCTGATGTTCAAAATAAAATGGTTGAATGCCCCTTTCTTACTACTGCAATATTATACATATAAGCTAACTCTCGGCAAACACAAAACTGCTTATCTCAGGTTGGGTTTGGAATTTCACTATATTCACAAATTAGTAGTTCATTTTAGATTATTCGTCCTTGAGTAGCTCATATACGCGGTTCTGGTAGATAAAATTTACAATCTGTCCGATTACACAAAAACTTCGCCAGTGCAACAGCGATCACTTGAATGTTTAAAAAATCGTGAAGTTAATAAGGAATCGTCAGGAACAGTTGTCGCCTGCCGATCTTCAGTCGCAGATGAAATTGAAATTTTTTAAATTTTATCGTGGCGGAAAATTCCACAAACACTTACACAGCTGGGTAATGATGCGTATAATAAAATGCAACACTTTTTATAACTGGTAAACACTTTTTATTTGCAGAAATATCAATTTTAAGAGAGTACAATTTCGCTCAAACTGTCTTAATTTATAATTTCAATTGTTCTCTTTTTTTACAACAACGCATCGCTTTGCTATGTTACCGCGATAATTTTTTGTTAATTAGAAACTAGTTTTGATAGCAAAATACACAAATGGAGTAAAGTTTGATTACATAAAACTTAAATTAACATTTTCTTAAATTTAAAAAGAAATCCTTTGCTTATAACTATCATTTTTCCTTCTGTTACGCACACAAATGTTTTAAAATCACTGCTCTGCTTTTTCACTTTGTCTTATTAATACACTGGAAACTGAGATCAAATTTACACACGTTGCTCGCTTTCTTTCTTTTCCGTTGCCTAATTTCGGTATTGCTTTTTGCAATTTTCTATTATCTTTTATTCCGATCTCATTTACCTTTCAGATTGTTTGCCATTCGCTGACCTATACTTTTAATAATAATTACGCTCATTTCGTCTGCACATAACAAACCTTTAGTGTCAATTAATTTTGTTTGACCTTGCGTTCAATATGCACAAAGCTATTTTATTTAATTATATTGCTTTATTCAAACTCTCTGAAATATGCTTTGCTTATGCGTGCCTTTATCCGTTTAATTACTACTTTTCTCATCTCATTACCAATGCATTTAATACGTTTATTATTGTTTAAATTGCAATTTTATAAAATATTTTAACTCTGTGCTTTATTGACTTGGTTAAATATCTTGCACTGCAAACAGAGCCAAGTAGTAGACTTAAAACCATCTCAGTATGTATGTATGTACTTTTAACACGATTGCGATAATAGCAACAAATTTATCCTTGTGAATCTCACAACTACTGGGAAGATCACGATCTAGAAGTCTTCTTCAAGTAGAAGAACTGATTTTAAACACATTGGATTAAATAACTATCCTACTGTTACGGCAGCAGAAAATTACCACTGACCCATCCACTGCAAACTGGCGTCATATTTCCATAATAGCCAGTTCAGTCAGCAGTGTAGTATAAGCTCAGTTATTCACAGAAAATATTTTCCATTTTTTTAATTATTTCGAAATTACTTGTGTCTATGTAATTAATCCTTATTAAATTCCTCAAAGCATCGTCTAGCGGTTGTTTTTGCCTCAGCGGCATTCATGATACTACTCATTAATCGGAAATCACTTAAATTCATTTTTATTTTGACTGACATCAGTCGCTATTAGAAATTAAGAATGTTTATACGTATTAATAATTTTTATATTTTCCTCTATGCAAGATAAAACTTTGAACATTTAAAATTACAAACTAATGTGCTGCCAACAAATAAGCGCTGCCAATGTAAATCTAGTATCTCACCTAGTTCCAAAACTACTATATAATTTTATCAGGGATTCTATGTATATCTAGTACCTTTATCATTGCCTAATAGTATTTTCATATGCTAATAGGTTTTTTCTGGTTGGGCTACCTACACGGTCAAATTGATGTTTCTTCGAAAAGTTTGAAACTTATATTGAATTCATAAAACTATTTCGTACACTATTTTAGATTTACTATCTTATCACCAAAATCTTAATGTTTTATGCTGATGTTATTCGTTCAAACAATAACAATAATATGCTTTCATAAATTATCAAAGGTCTAGCTCTAGCATTAGCACTTAGTTAAGCAAGTTCCATTTATCAATACCATGTCAACATGACATTTCCAGTCTTATGGTGCTGTCATGTCTACTAAAATGCAGAAAGATTTTAGGTAGCAGCAGTAATAAATGATAATGAAAGCAACAATAACATTTATTAAATTATGTTTTATCTTCCTGTATAGCACTTAATTTTATAGTAGATTCGCAATGACATCGGTAACACACATAACTACTTCCCAAAGGTATTACTACGAACATTTCAGGTACCTGTCCGCTAGAAATTAGATTACACGATCTAATTTCAGATCGTCTTGTGTGAACACGAAACAAAAATATCACCATATATCGATTATTGATTGTATTATTAATAAGCTACCTGAAAGCGAGAGTCACGCATCCGTTGTGTGCTCCTCTTCAAATTCAGGTCAACGAGCAACACTCCCTCAGAAGCAAGATTTGATCATCCAAGGAGAATCGGGAACTCGAGTAAACCAGCTCAAGCATCTTGTATTAGACGAGGATACTTTCGATTCTCTGGAAGTAGAATTTGCTGTAGGATTTCAAGTAGATGAGCTTTCTTTCCACGAAAATCCGTGCAAGGGAGGTTTCCCGAAATAGCCAACCGCGGTTTTCAGGCAAGCACAAGCGCCAGCCTGAGCAGTAGATTATCTGCAAAGCGAGCAGTGTACATGTAACAATCCCGTAAGAACAGCTTACGTGCATCCGATTAAATTCAGCACCCAGGATTATAGTCTCTAATCTGTCGATCTAAAAAGGCTATTATATTTTCCTTTATTTTACGTGATAACTTAATATGGCAATGAGTATAACCGATTTTTACAATGCAGTATCACAAATAGCTTAGTCTTAGTGTATGAATTACTATTTTTTTTTAAATTCATTTCAGTAAAATAGTAAAAAAAGGTTAACATCAAAACCACGATTTCAGTTAAAATAATATCCCAACTTCCATGTTACAACATTACAAGTATAAATTAATTTCCCGATAGCGAATTTTATACACCAGATATTTGAGACTAGATCCCAAATTGTTAGGTAAATACTTATTTTGTGCAAGTATATCTATTATAAGTATAAAATTCCAATCAAAAAACCACAAAATTTGAATATACACTTTTATTCTACATACAAGCACAATTACTTTTTCATAAATGAGTTATGCAATAGTTGTTTATGTACCAAGAGCATTATGAATATGTTAATGCCCGCTCGAGATTAGCAAGTTGACAAGCCCGTGGGCCTCAGGACACAACGTCGACTTGCGAGGGAAGTTCTGAGTAAAGCCCTTTACAGATTTTTATTCGTATTGATGACATTACACATTGATTATGGAATTCATAAAGGCAGCAAATAGTCATGTCTCTCTAATAATCAACTTACTGCTGATATTTGTAACTTGGGTTGCAGATGGATTGAATATGAGTGAACTAAGGCTAATATTAAAATTATAAAAATCCCTCTAGTCACATTTATTGCCAATGCCAATGCCAATGCATCTAGGTAACTAGTATAGATTCGTTTAAAAGGTTAGTACACGATATCAGTTGTCACTTAATATTAGTTAAATGTTGCCTTTTCTGGTAATAACCGTTATAACGGTAACCCGTTACCAGTAGCTTCCCGAAAATCTGCCAAACGCTATTAATATAAGTGAATCGATATGGGATTCGTAACTGTTGGTTATAACATGACAACGTACACAAAATTGTCCATAAATATGTCCATCAATTAGGTGTTATGTATAACGTTATGCAAGCCAGTTGCATTTATTTTAGATAGAGGTTGCACATGATTTATTTTGAAGGTTAGTGTTTGACGTTTTAAGTTATTAATTGGTCGTAAGACTGTTTTAGTATTGTCAAATTGAAAATATTGCCTATTTATGATTTATACCATGTGTTTTAAACTGACAACATAGGCTGAGCCATTCGTTTGGAACTCCAGTAAAAAGTATGGTTTGATTTGATACACTGCCGAGCATAAAATTAGGGTCACCCCGTAATTTGAAGTTATTTTACAAATGTTTAGTTTTTTACAAGTTTTTTCGGTTGTAACAGTTTAGTAACCGATTGCTTGAATAAAAAAAAGTTTTTGTTGTTCAAAGTTTATTCAAAGTAATGAAAATGAACAATTTAATTTGATACGCTAAATAATGAAAATGAACAAATTTGCTTTGATATGCTTCTGTTGAAACAAAAGACAGTTTAGGGACAACAAAGTTTTTGTTTCTGTGGTTTTATCTGTCAGTTGCAAATTGTTTGTGTAGTATTGTCATTGTTAGTGTTTTGCAATGAGCATAAATCCTGTTGTTGCGGCACGAATTGTGGCGGCTTTAGAAGACGGCCGTGGTCAGCGCGAAACTGCGAGAAACGTTGGTGTAAGTCTCTCGAGTGTGCAACGAGTATGGGGGCGGTACGAAGAGACTGGTCTGCTCACTCGAAGACCTGGTTCAGGGCGAAGAAAGACTACAACAGCTAGAGATGACTGCTTTCTTGTTTCTAGTGCTTTGAGAAACCGAACGGTCACGGCAATTTCCCTTCGAAATCATCTGCAAGAAGTGAGAAATGTAAACATAAGTGAGTGGAAAGTTAGGAGGCGACTTCATGCTGCTGGATTATCTTCTCGAACTAGAGCTACTGGACCGCCGCTTTCCCGTGAACACCGGATTGCTAGGTTGAATTTTGCACGAGAACACTTGGCATGGACAATAGCGGATTGGAGTCGCTTATTGTTTTCCGATGAATCGCGATTCTGTCTTACGGGCTCAGATAGACGTGTAAAAGTGTGGCGACGACAAGGCGAGAGATATGCTCAAGCGTGTATTGCCGAGCGACTTCCGTTTGGTGGAGGATCAGTTATGGCATGGGGAGGCATATCTTTTGGCACTCGCACGGAGTTAGTCTTTATCGAGAATGGGACGTTGACTGCGCATAGGTATCTGACAGAGGTTCTAGAAGACCATGTTTTACCGTTCATGGTTATTCTTGGAGAGGACGCAACATTTATGCATGATAACGCACGGCCCCACATTGCTCGGATAGTTACTGAGTATCTTGACGAGGTTCAAATCACACGATTTGTTTGGCCTGCTCGCAGTCCAGATTTAAATCCAATTGAACATGTTTGGTATGAGATGGGAAAACGTTTACGGAGACATGTGCCGGCCCCCAGAAATTGTAGAGAGCTTCGCGCCATACTGGTGCAGGAATGGGACAATCTTCCGCAGAATGTGATCCAAAATCTGATCCAGAGCATGCCTCGTCGTTTGCAAGCTGTTATCACTGCCAGAGGAGGGAATACTCGCTACTGAAGTCCTTAAATCAAAGCAAACTAATTCATTTTCATTATTTAGCGTATCAAATTAAATTGTTCATTTTCATTACTTTGAATAAACTTTGAACAACAAAAACTTTTTTTTATTCAAGCAATCGGTTACTAAACTGTTACAACCGAAAAAACTTGTAAAAAACTAAACATTTGTAAAATAACTTCAAATTACGGGGTGACCCTAATTTTATGCTCGGCAGTGTATATTACTTTTAGATACGTTGATAACAAGAATAGATTTTCTTCCGAAATGTTCACATATTCCATGTTTGTATGCAGAACTATGCAAAAGGAACGTCATGTTTGTAATCTACGGTTTATGATTAACGAACCCAACACAAACATCTAATTTGAAGAACAAGATGTTAGAACGATGAAGCGCGAAAAGTCTTCAACATAATTACACTGATTCAAACTAATTTAAACTTCAATAACAAGACTAACAAGATTATCTTTAAACTAAATTTGCTTATATTTAAGGTAGGTACATCGTTACAGCTTAGTTCATAACAACTATCTTATTTAATCCTTAAATGAAAACCTAGGATATTTCGTTTCTATGTCTTTAATTTTAAGAATCTCGTCCCATGTGATCATGTTGTAACAGGCAATTGCTCTTGAAAGAAACCGCAGAGGAATTTCTAAATTAATTCAAATTAAAATTCATAATAGAAATGATACGTTCTACAATGCAAGGCTGCAATTCATACGTAAAAGGAATCCGGCACATAAGACACAACTTATGTCACATAACGACGACAACCCTTAATAATGGTATTTGAATGCTGACTACTGTTGTCAAATTGTGAAAGTTACTTTGTGTAATAAATTTAAATTAATTCATCGAATAAAAAGTATTTATAATAACCACGCTTTATAGCTGATAAATTTAAGGCATGTGGGTAACGTATTCTCAGTTAAATTTTCAAATAGCCACATTCCATTATTATGGCTAAGCCATATTTTATCTCAAAATTTTGCATGCAGCGCGAGAAAGTAGGAGTGGTTTTGGTGTTATATGTACAACTTGTTTAGTAGCCTATGTTTGCAACTTAATGGGTAATATCCAGAAGTACAAATGCAAATTAACTTTGACAGCTTAGAAACGACGGTTAACTTTCAAACTTCAATATCAAGGATAGTCATACTTATATGACATAGTTACGGATTGAAAATGACCACCCGGTATATAAACGTGTGTTGTGACTGTATCTGTTACGTTTTCATTGGCAATGATCGAATGCACTTTGTCCGCCGTCGACAATCCTTTCTCCTTTCGTCAACGCGCCCTTTATAATGCAACAATAAGAATTTGCGCTTATCTAGCATTCCTGTTCTGGCATGTAAGACGTCTGCCTACAAATCAGCTTTCCTTTGGGAGAGGGGGTTTGAATCTCACTGACGAAGGTGTATTTTTTCTTCGCGAATTAGTGTAATTTACATTAATAGGTGTTTTCCTTTATTATTTCAGTATTATTAGACATTTTAAAATATTTTTTTCTTATTTTGTACATCATTTTGGACACTTTTCGATCATTACTCGATCTAGCAAAAGTTGTTTTTTCTTTATTAAATACGTTAAAAACATTTTCCTCTGTAACCCTCTGTAAAAATGCAACAATTAGTTTAATTATAATAAAACTGCATGAGTGGTGAGATAAAAGCTAATTTTTATATGATCGAATGCAGTTACATCAGGTTTTTGACATCATATTTAGAACAGAATTATTTATTCAACAACTATTACTTTTTGTGTGATAAGTTATTATTAGTTATCTTTTATTGTTTATATAAATATTATATCTTCAAATACTAATACCGTACAACAAAACATAGCACATATTTTATGTAAATTAAAAGAAGAATCGGCAGAAAATACAGAAAGGAATAAAAATATGTTTATCCAACACCTCTCAATAAACTATACCGATTTTAAAAATCGCAATATCAGTATTACACACAAGTGACTTTTTGATTACTATAACTCAACAAACAAAAAGTTTTAGTTCTGATTCTGCTTCAAACAAAATTTAGAACAATACGAAAAAAGATAAAAGAGCTGACTATAAATGAAATGCGGGATACATTCAAACAAAAAAAATACTCCAAACTGTTAGAGAAGTATATGGAGAAAAGACTTTACATTCGAACACGAAAAGAACAAAATGGTGGAATCAGGAAGTAAAACAGAAAATCGACAACAAAAAGAAACCATGGGAAAAATATCTACAAACAAAGAGAGACGAAGATAGGACAAAATATATAAAAAGGCGAAATGAAGCAAAAGAAGAAGTAAAGCAAGCAAAAACAAAAAGTTGGAAAGCATTTGGAAAAGAAATACAAGAAACATACGAGAAAAGCAGAAAAAATTTTTGGAATATAGTGAAGTTGCTAAAAAACAAAGAGAAATAAAAAATTAATTTTGTTAAATATCACACAGGAAAAATGAGTACAAACACAAAAGAAAATATAGAAACCTGGAGGAAACGCTACGAAAGCAAATTTATACAATGTATATACCAAACCCAAGAAGAAACAGACGATGGAAAAGAAACAAGAAATAAACAAATAACATACAAACAAGTTTCAAATGCAATAAAATAAATACGAATCGGCAAAGTAAATGAACCAGATAGTATGGCACCCGAGCTGTTAAAATGGGGGAGACCAAAACTAATTTAATCGATGGTAAATATAACCAAAAATATTGGGAAAGAAATACCATTATCGGTGTACACAAGAAACGAAATGCAATGACTGTTAAAAATTACAAGGCAATATGTCCAGTACCAGTAGCGTTAAAAATGTATAGCAAGATATTGGAAAAACGATTACGGGAAGAAATTAAACACAATGTAGAAAATGAGCAAGGGGAATTTAGGGTATCAAGACAAATAACGGACCACATAAGCATAATAAGAATAATAATCGCCTAAAACCACTAGAAGTAACAGAAAAAAATGAGGAACGCAATAAAAAGTATTTATAAAAATGTAACAGGAATAGTACAGATAAATGGCATAAATACAAAACCATTCAAAATAGAAACAGGGTTAAAACAGTGAGATTCGTTAAGCCCTTTTCGCTTTTTCATATATATGGATCAAATAATGAAAAATTGTGTAACTAAAACCTATAAAAGTAGAAGCGTTGATGTATGCAGATGACATTGCACTGATAAGAGACACAGATACAAAAATGCAGACACGAATTGACACATAGACTAAAGAAATAGAGAAAATGGAAATGAAAGATAAAAGAAACCAAAACAAAAGTAATGCATATTAAAAGAAAAGGAAGACAACAACTACCAGTTTACATACAACGGAAAAAACTAGAAGAAGCAACATTCAAATATCTGGGATCCATAATCAGAAAAGAAGGCAGGATATAAACACAAATAGCAAACAAAATTGGGAAAGCAACAAACATTTATTATCCAATCAACAGAACAATATTGGGAAGAAGGGAAATAGGAAAAAGCACAAAACAACATGTATACAACCAAGTATTAATAGCATCACCACTCTATGCAACAGAAGTATTACCGACACTACCAGTATATAAAAAGAAGTTAACCACAGTATCTGAGAAAAATACTAGGAATGAAAAAACTTGATACATTGGAAAACAAAACAATATATAATGAGCTAAAACAGGAAAGAATCTGGACAAAAGAAGAAAAAAAAACTTAACTGGCAAGCACAAACCACTAGAATGGAACCCAACAGAGTGACATAAAAAATCCCCAGGTAGACCACGGAAAACTTTAATAAGTATTTGAAGACATAGCAAAGAAACATGACACTACACTCGAACAGATGCAAATAATTATTACAAAAAGTGTGGCCAACGAGAACTTTGAAGGTTGGGGAAAAAATTTTCACTTTGAGTCTTTGGTTGATCCCAAAAAAGTGCTTTTACCCCCACTTCACATCAAGCTTGGACTGATGAAGCAGTTTGTCAAGGCATTGCCAAAAGATGGCGAAACGTTCAAATACCTTGAAAAGAAATTCTCGGGACTGTCTGAGGCAAAGTTAAAGGAGGGTGTTTTTGTTGGCCCGGACATTCGGAAACTAATGAAAGACAATCAGTTTGAAAAGGTGATGAAAAAAGCTGAGAAAGAGGCGTGGATATCATTTAAAGAAGTTGTGACTAAGTTTTTGGGGAACAATAAGGACCCGGATTATGAAGAAATTGTAAATAAAATGTTGAAATGTTTTAAAACCTTGGGTGCTCCATGAGCTTGAAACTTCACTTTTTGAACTCCCATTTGAGTTATTTCCCAGAAAACCTTGGTGCCGTAAGTGAAGAGCAGGGCGAGAGGTTCCACCAAGACATCAAAGAAATGGAACGGAGGTACCAAGGACGATGGGATGTGAATATGGTGGGAGACTACTGTTGGATGCTTCATAGAGAACTTCCAGACATCCCACACAAACGGAAAAGCTCAAAACGGAGTTTTGGGGGAAAAAGATGTAGATATTATAAAGAATTATAAATCCTTATTATATATACTACATATTATTTTTATCAAATTGTATTTAAAAATGTAAATAAACCACTAGTAATATATTTTTTTTTATTTCAAAATGCATTTTTACCTATATGTACTGCGGGTTTTGCATAACTTTCTTTTTTATTTTACGGAAAATCCCTACGTGCTGAAGAAAAACTGAGGTCATATTTGGACTCAGCGCACCAAAATACATACGATTCACCCATTACGGTGAAAAAAAAATCAAAAAATTTCAATTTGCAGGCCTGTGTAATAGGAAGAGATAGAAATAAATAAAGGAGATGGATTACAGAATACTACCCAACGCTCTAAAGGCATAAGATGCTTCTTCTAATTTTATTCAGAGGTGTGAATAAAATGATGTACTGCGCGAGTATGATACGAGATATTATCCACACGAAAAAATTATCCAACACGGCCTACGACTTTGTGGGCCAATTTTTTTCTCTAGTGAGTAATATCCACATAACACTACTTGAATAGTAAATAACTATTATCATAAACTCACTGCACTAAGTGATTATTATATCTAAATTAAATAAAAACTGAAATGTATAAACTTTTACGACATAACTGTAACTTAAAGTCTCAATTTATAAATAAAACATACATTACAATATTAAGCATAGATTCCGTGACTATCTAGCACGATAAAATGAGGGAGGCATCAAAAATCTAAAAATTATAAACAAACTATACAGAGTACGTAGAATACCAAGTTAGACTAATGATAAGTAGAGAAGATCAGTTTGGAAATTTTAAATAGCATAAATATAATTTGTTTGTAATACTAACTCCCATAGATGAAGCTTATCTAAAAAATACAAAGTATTGTAACTACGTATTATTATTTTTACTCTTAATTCAATTTTGTCACTTCTCTTTTTCAATACCTCACATGTATTGTTGGAAAATTAAAGTTTCCTTAATTTTTACATATACCGATGGGGCCAAAATTAAATATTACAGCAATGAGATAACATGAACCACAAAATAGAATACTTGAGTAAGAAAGAGATGACTATACGAAAAAAAATTACATCAAGCCTACTCGAATATTTGCCTCTATGGATATCTATTTCTTGCTCTAGCAACGCATGCTATTTTCTTGTTCATGTTATCTTATTACTGTGATATTTAATTTTGGCCCCATCGGTATTGCAAGCTTAATAGATAATACACTATCTTGAAATTATTTCATTTTTTTATTTATTCACTCATGGATGGCGAAATAAAAATCAGTGTATTTTCAAATAATTCAAGCCTATCACCAAAATACGCCACTGCTGCAATTTTTATGATTTCTACAATTTTGTAATATAAAGACAATTTACATAAATTTAAAAACCAATACCAAACGTTCAATAAAACCACCATCCTACAGTCGAATAGAATACTGGTATGATAAGTTCACATTGCCTCTGTTCACAATTTTCATTTTATGTCGTCATTATTAAATTTCTTGAACCGAGTTTTACCATACAATAATGTTGGAGCTGAAATATATGAAATAATATTTTTCCCTACCATATGAGAACGTATTTATTATGCGTAATATGAAAATAAAACTTCCGTCGGGAGTAGTAGGTCACCCAAGTACACAATAACGTCATTTATTTCTAGTTATATTACAAATTACACATACACAGTGGAAACATAACTTATGTACTTGCAATTAGCACTACACAAACAGAAAAACACATTTGCTTTTAAATAATAATTCTCCCGTGTAACGTGTCACTTTAATAAAGAAGTTCTTTCCTCGTCAATTTACACCTCTCCTCGGGAGTGTGATGACTTCCTTTGAAAGTATTATTCGCCGCTGCTCTCTGCGTTTTTGCTGTGTGAATTGGTTCGTGAACCTGGATACTAATCCTACTCGCTGCACCTAATTATTTTAGAATGCAAACATTTTTCCGGCTCCCTGTGCATGATCTGCAGACAATTCTTCCACAGCACCACATCTCAAACAATGGAAAATGCAAAGTTTAGTAGCCTTAGTTACTTTACAACCTCTCTGTATTCAAGTAAGTTTTATCGCTGCACTTCCAGTAATTTCGAGCCTTCTTTAAATTTCAAGTTTTCGACTAGGAATTGTAATGCATGGTCGTATTATTATTTTTATATATGAAATTTTTGTAGCTACTAAAAATTGCTTGTATAAATATTAGGTACAAATTTAAATGAATAGCCAAGTATTCTGACCTCTAGTTGAATCGTTAAAGCTTTATTTCAATCGCATATCTCGGGTGAACCCGACTACCTCAAATCAGGGTTGGGTAAAATGATAATTTGATTAAATTGCCATTAGATCTCATGCAAATTGGTTAAATGATATTTTCGCATTATTCCTAGCGCAACTCTTTTATGTTATAAAATAACTTCAATTATATTTAATATTAAATTTAAAAAACAAATTACAATGTATTTAACTGGGTCCTGGGTGGTGTAGCTTGAACAAGCGTCCACGTACGATCAGTAGAGTTAAGCAACGCTCTTTCTGGTCAGTACTTGAATGGGAGTCTCGCGGCTGCTTCTCTCGGCGCCTCGTGGTACGGCTGCCACGGAACTAGTTGGTCCCGGATGTCATAATAACGCCATGACAGTCGTTAGTGTGGTTGGAAGTCCCCATAAAATGTACAGCGCCGCCTATAATTCGCCTAACGGCTGTTGGCTGTATAAATAAATAAATAAATAAACTTAAGCCTTATCTCATTGCCTTTATTTATTTACATGTAATACTTAAATAAATTATGATTTTAGGTACCTATGTTTGTGCACCACACCCACGTTGCTTCACAAGCTCAGAGTTTGTTCCCATCATGCTTTGCCTGCAGAGTAAGCTATCCCTGAACTGCAACGACACGGCTTTAAATGTCCTCTATCCCAGAGGTTACTTCCAACTCCACACTTGGGCTACGCAGTCTGCCGACCGTAGTTGGCTGCAAGCCTCACCGCACCGAACTCCAAACTAAGGATTGCCTGCCGTCCCACAGATGGCCGCTTCAGCTGCACGACTCGTACTTTCTCGTAAAGTTATTACCACCATTAGATGAACCAGCGAACGTGATACAGTAACATCGTCTTCCTTGTTCGCAGACGACTTCCACCAATTGTCTCCGCTTATACTTCACATTTAAAACACTACTTAAATTGGTTACTGGGTTTTATCCATTTAACATATCAAAATTAGTCGCAACATAATAATTTTAACTTGTTAGAATTCTATTTCGGCTTTTTGTTATTAATTCTCTCTTATTAACTTGTAACTGATTTGTTTTATATTCACTTAATACTGGATTTCATTTAATTTTTGTAAATGTCAACAATTTGACAGTTATTCACTTAAACATATTTTAATGATTCTTTTCAGTTCACGCTTTAAATCTTGCTTGCAGATACCTTCTGTCTTACTTGTTATTTATAATTACAAATTCTGTATGTTATTTATGTGCAAATTTACATAAATTCTGCTCACATTCGTTTAATTACCGACATGCTTTATGTTACTAATCTTACCTTTTTTAAACAACTTGTAGTCTAATATATATTTTTAAGTTATACTAACATTAATTCGCATTACTTTTAAGGTCATTTCGCAGTAAATTTCAGCTTAATTACGTTACGTTAATGCAAACATCCTTATTCAATGTACTAATCTAAAAGCAATCATTAATATTAATTTCTAGTTACTAGTCTTTCAAATGAAAATCTGCTCCCAAGTTATGATCAACTCTGTCCAGCTAAACCCATTTTTTTTAAATTTTTTAGTATTAACAATTTTAGAATTAAACCATAACTAATATTGTTATTTTATTTAATTCTTTAAACATGAAAAATTCCTGATAATAGCCTCCGGGTATAATACCATCTCAGTAGGTATATCATATAAATAAAGGAGAACGATCCAAATGTGTGTGTCCGTCACGACAATTGCAGACGCGATGTCCCCCATTTGCGTTTGCATGAATTTCGCCGTGGCCTCGATTTCGCGAACGGGGCGGAGCCCCGAGGGCCCCCTTGGAGAGGGGCGAAGCCCCGAGGGCCCATTTGAATAGGAGCGGAGCCCCGAGGGCCTCCTTGGAGAGTGGCGGAGCCCGGAGGGCCACCTTGGAGAGGGGCGATGCTCCGAAGGCCCCTTGGAGAAGGGCGGAGCCCCGCAGGCCCCCTTGAAGAGGGGCGAAGCCCCGAGGGCCACTTTGAAGAGGGGCGAAGCCCCGGAGCCCCCCTTGGAGAGGGGCGATGCCCCGAAGGCCTCCTTAGAGAGGGACGGAGCCCCGCGCGCCCCCTTGGAGAAGGGCAAAGTCTCGAAGGCCCCTTGAAGAGGGACGGAACCCCGAGAGCTTCTTGGAGAGGGGCGGAGCCCCGTGAGCCCCCTTGGAGAGGGGCGGAGCCCCGGGGCCCTCTTGGAGAGGGGCGGAGGTCCGGGGTCCCCTTGGAGAAGGGCAGAGCCCCGAAGGCCCCCTTGGAAAAGAGCAAAGCCCCGAAGGCCCTTTTCAAGGGGTTGGTGTCCCGAAGGCCCCCTTGGAGAAGGGCAGAGTTCCGAAGGCCCCCTTGGAGGGGGGAGGTGTCCCGAGGGCCCCCTTGGAGAAGGGCGGAGCCCCAAAGGTCCCCTTGGAAAGGGGAGGTGCCCCTAGGACCCCCTTGCAGAGGGGCGGAACCCCGAGGCCCCCCTTGGAGTGGTGTGGAGCCCAGAGGGCCCCCATTGGAGAGGGGCGGAGCGTTATTTGAGCGAAATTTTGATTAAATCGATGCGATTTTAGAAAAGGACTCTTACCAATTCGCGTTTCTTTTTGAAAATTTTGAGCAAAACTTTAAACTACTCAGTGGTGACACATAAAATGTGCTAAGTAGCGCATACAAAAATACATCAGGATAGACCGCGCAATAGCGCGCGCAGCCCCGTTTATAGATTCATAATAAGAAAGCCGAGATAAACATTTTTTGTCACAGTCAAACACTGGTCGAATTTCTTATAGGTTATCATTAATTCTATCAATAATGATAAATTTTATCTTCATTCGATTAATATGTAAACCTAG
Organism: Agriotes lineatus; assembly: GCA_940337035.1. NCBI lineage: Eukaryota > Metazoa > Arthropoda > Insecta > Coleoptera > Elateridae > Agriotes > Agriotes lineatus. Next base: position 25,248 of record CALNHX010011047.1, read on the forward strand.
TTAATTTACATGTTGTAGTCGTTTCGTAGTATATTCTAGTTCTATTGCGTCTCTTGATAAAATGGACACAGCATCGATATGAAGAGCCGTTAGATGTGTCCTTGGTAATCATCCAGTATTCTTCGTATACACTAAACAGCTATGAGAACAGTAGGTACGTATATTGCTGAATACCTGTGAGTACATTAAAATGTTTTTACGATTTTGTTTTCTGTCACTCTGATTCTACTATTAGCATAAGAGTTCACGAGCCACCAAAGAACATATCCGTTACACAAACCCTTGCTTGAGTTCACAAGGTGTTAGGCATATTAAGCCAACAAATTGTAGGTGTTTATCTACAAAGATGACGCGGTCTAAGCCGAAATTTAATTCGAATATTGATAGCTCTTATTTGTTAATGTAGTCACCACCTAAATTTACACACATTTCCCACTTTTTCAGGAATTGTGATATTTCTTTAGCATAGAAGTATTTTTTCTCTTCATCAAAACTGCTGACAACTCGCTGAAGTTCTACGTCAGAAGGAAACCAACAGCCTCATAGGTTTTTCTTTAACCGTCAACCGATATCATGGGATGTTTCGACGCCCCAACATTTATTATTATTTAATTACAATTTTCTTTATTTTATACCGCACTTCGCCAACAGCCGTTAGGCCAATTATAGGCGTCACTGTAAATTTTATGGGGACTTTCAACCCCACTAACGACTGTCATGATGTTATTATGACAACCGGGACCAACTTTTTTTCGTGGCAGCCGTCCCACGAGGTGCCGGGAGAAGTAGACGTGGAACTCCCATCTAAGTTCTGACCAGCGAGAGCGTTGCTTAACTCTGCTGATCGCTTGTTCAAGCTACACCACCCGGGACCCTCTTTCAGATATTTGACTAACTTAGGTAGGACGACCTACCAGTGTAAAAAGTCTTCTAAAAATAATTTATTGTCATTGTTAAAGTGCTTTGGGATGTCCAACAACCGAACCATACCAGTTACGATGTTTTTTTGTCGTTGGTTATCAGTATGCCTCGTTATCTAAGCGAAAATGAATTTGAGCGGCCTGCTATTAACTTCAGTGATAATAGCGAAGGCAATAATGTCACTGTTGCTGATGGTAGAAAATAATTTTCCAAGTTAAAAATTATAAAAAAATCATTAAAGTAAAGTATGACAGAAAAAATGCTATGAAATTAGTATTTAAAACGACAGTGATATCGATATCGTGTGATCGAAAACAAGATTGGTAAAAGAGACATAGAAAAAATCACGTATGTCTCTGCTTGCATTTGTAACATTTGAATTACGTCCATACGCCATTGATTGTTTGATTATCCTTAAAGTAAATTTCTAGCGTGCACCGTATTTGATGCTGTCAAATTAAGCTGGCATAAAGTGACACTTTAATTGGTTTAATAAATTGTTGGGGTTTATTTGAGCAGCCATTTTATTATTAAAACTTCAAATTTAAGATTTCTAAACAACAATATATTCAGCCCATATTATGAGTCCTATTCAATACATTTTGAATTATTATTAATACATCTGGAAATATAAAGATAACATTAGGTAAATGAAGAATCAGTTTTATCTTAGTTTTTGTTATCATACCTTATGGTATTCACAACACCACTTCTTTGATGCTATGGCATTATCTTAGATTGGTATAATATTTTTAATTTAAACAGTTATTATTTATAATAAGTAATTCTTAAATATGAATATCTGTCAATTTGTTGATAAAACTTCCAAGTGAAATGCGTATGATCTGTGGCAGCAAAGTTCTCATTATTTCCAAACTTTTTATTAACAAAAGTACAGTATATTTCGTCGCCAGCGTGGCCGAGCGGTTAGGGAGATCAGGCTGCGGTGCCACGGTACAGGGTTCTATCCCCACATCTGGTAACTGGCGAGCGGCCCACCCAGTCGCTTTAAAAATTGGGTACCGAAGCCACTGTTGTGGAAGTAAAGAAAATAAGGCAGTCATCAAAGGCGTGATGCTAACCATATCACCCAGTACGCCGTTAACGGTGTGTCAGATTGACTAGGTTTCGGAGACCCTGTCTGACCTTGTCTCAGGCCATCTACCTACATGGAATGTAGTGCCCGAACTTTACTATACAGTATATTTCAGATTAAGGTTTGAATTTATTATTATTTTTAAATTATTATATGCTAATTGTTTTAAATTATATAATGGCAAATTATACTTAATATAGCAATATCTGTTTTACAGTTAATTGAATTTGCAATTTTCTTAATATGAATCATTTCGTAAATTAATATTGTTTTTTTTGTAGTAGTTTAGGAAGGTATGTTAAATTTAAAATTGTGAAATGTATCAACTGCGTGGTCAGAGAGAGCTGTATTGGGTCTGTTTGGTGATGTTATTTTTATTTTGATAGGATTGTTATGTTGATTTATGAAAAGGAAACTTATCATACCCTGGCTACAATGGAAACAATAAACATGAAACAGCGAAAGCAGGAGTATGCAAAGAATGTAGAAAACATTGACTATATTAAAAACTACCATAAATTTTGGAAAAGAAAAGCTCCACATCTTTACCGTTTATGCACCAGACTCGAGAAAATCCAAAAAAGAAATCGAGCAGTTCTACGAAGAACTGCAAGTATCATTAACTCTCTCCTCAAAAGAAAATATTAATAATGAAAAATATAAATGCCAGAATAAGAAATACAGCCATATAAGGAGTTAAGCAACGATTTAACGAAGCTCATATAAATGACAACGGAGAAACCTGTGTACAAAATTAATTACGAATTAACAACACCTTCTTTAATCACAAATGGCAACACAAAGTAACATGGCCTAATACCACAAACCAAGAGAGTATGATTGACTATATAATTTCTAATAGAGCACTGCATCCGTCCTAAGTAATAGACGTAAGAGCATTAACATCAGCCAATATCGGCTCAGACCACAATTTGGTACTTGGGAAAATACGACTAACCATACAACACGAAAAGAAAACAGAACCAGTGTATGTAGAGAAGATTAATATAGAATCGCTAGAAGACGATACAACAAGGCTACTATACAAGAACCGCCTTTCACAAAAAATAAAAGGAAATACCATAATACCTGAAGACGACATTGAAACATGCTGGCAAAAAATATATGTAAACCTATCAAACGCAGCCCATGAAGCTCTGTGCATAAGAAAAGTAAATAAAAATGCCAGAAGAAACAACAAACCATGGTTTACTTCAGAAGTAAAAGAATTAGCCTGTGAGAAGATGGAAGTAAATTTAAAATACAGAAGTAACAACACAGATGACGAACACTCAAGATATGTGATAGTAAGAAAGAAGGTAAACGAAATTCGAAGGCTAAAAACTGAATACTGGATCGGCTTTACTAAAAATATGGAACACGACTTATATGGAGCTCAAAAGAAGATTTGGAGAATAATAAGACGCCAAAGACTAGAAATGAATAAACTCACACAAACCCAAACTATTACAGAAGACACATGGGTAGAACACTTCAGAAACCTATACCAGACCAATAAAACACCAAATATGGAAGAAACAGAGGAATTAGAAGTATCAACTGAAATAGATGAACAACATATGTGCACAAGCATCAAAAACCATAAAAATCGTAAATCCCCAGGGCCAGACAAACTCTCCAATGAACTACTAAAATGCGGAGAGGAGGACTTAAACTCGCAGCTAACTATATTCTTCCAAAAAATACTAAACACCGGCACCACTCCAAATCAGTGGAAGAAAAGTATAACCATTCTAATCTTCAAGAGAGGCAACAAGAAAAGCCCAGAAAACTGCAGATAAATTACGCTCCTAAACTCAACCATGAAGTTATTCACTAGTATTATAAAATATAAAATTAACGAAAACATTGAAATTTGTGATGAACAGCATGGCTTTCGGAAGAATAGATCAACCATTGATGCAATATTCGCAGTACGACAACTAATTGAAAAATCGATAGAATACGGGAAACCGGCTTTCATGTGCTTCATAGATCTAACGAAAGCATTCGACAGGGTTAGATTAGAAGATGTTATAAACATTATGAAAACAAAACATATACCACATGAAATACTAAGATTAATAGAAGAACTACATGAAGAAACTAGCACCTATATACTACCGAACAACCATTTAACAGAGGAAATACCAACACCAACAGGATTTCGACAGGGGATTCCCTAAGCCCTCTCCTGTTCAATATGGTAATGGATGAAATAATCAAGAGTGTTAGAAATGCAATAAGATGATGCAGAATGGACAAGGGCGAAATAAAAATCGTATGCTACGCAGACGATGCTGTTATTATATCAGAATATGAAAACAACCTGCAAACACTTCTACATAGCTTCCACACAAATGCCAAAAAATACAACATGAAGATATTCGTACCAAAAACAAAAGCGATGGTGATAGCTAAAGACCCCATTAGATGTAAACTTGCAGTTGACAATGAAACAGTCGAACATGTTATGTGCTTCCAATATCTGGAAATTGAAATAACAGGGAATCAAAACCGAATTGCAGAATCAAGAAACAACATTAACAAGGCCGGAAGAAAGAATATCGAGCTGCTTGAAGCAAGATATATGGAATAACAAGTTTCTCAATTTGGACGCAAAATACAGAATTTATAACACCTGTGTACGACCAGTTATGACGTACTCCGCTGAAACTAGAGCTGAAACAACAAAAACAAAAACAACGCAACGAGCAACCGAAACGAAAATACTTCGTAGCATAACGGGACACACACTGAAAGATAGAATCTGGAGTAATGAAATAAGAAAACAATGCAACACGCAAGATATTGTCAGATGGGCTAGACAAAGAAGAAGGAAATGGAATCAACATGTAACAAGATTGCCAATCAGCAGAATCACAAAAATAGCACGAGACGGGAAGCCGGAAAGTCGACGACTTATAGGCAGACCACCCCAAAGGTGAAAAGAATTCTGGACATCAGCATCGCAAGATGAATAGATTGAAAATAACAGATCAAAGATCTAAAGGAAGAAGAAGATGTATTCTTTTCTTTAATTATTGCTTTGTTTGGCCTATGTATTGCGCATGGTAATTATTACAATTTAACTGATATAGTATATTTGTTTCATTGATTATTTCTGTTTTATCTTTAAAATTACTACAAAAGCTTTGGCCTATTGCATTATGATTTTTAAAAGCAATTTGGAAATTCTATTTTTTAATTCGTTTTCTAATAATTTGGATAATTTAGGAATATAAGGTAATGTTATGATATTTAGTTCTTTATTTTTTTACTGTGGTTAAATTTGTTTAAAAAAATAGGTTGTGTGTTAATTGATTCGTTATTATGTTAACGTTTAATACTTTTAGTTATATTTTTATTTATGAAATGTAAAAAGAAGGTAGTTATTTTTCTGTAACATTTTTGTTCTAAATTTTCTTTGTGAAATTTTTCTGGTGATAGTACGTATAATTGCTCTATCAATTAGCTTGTTTATTAAACCATTTTAATGCAGTATAAAATAAAATAAGTGTAGTAAGTAAATTATAATGTAAGTAACGGTCAGCTTTAATTTCTTTTCTGAGCCAATTTGTTTCAGTTTTCCATTTTGATTTCTTATTAATGTCATGTCTAAAAAAAGTTTTTACTATTTTTATTTTCTATTGTGAATTTAAGTCTAGGGTGAATGTTATTAAAGATATTAAAAATGTTTTTATACTTAATTTGTTGACGCTTATTATTATATCATCTACAAATCTTTAATAAAATGATATATCATTTTTTTTGTTATATGTTTTGCATTACCAAATCAGCAATTGTACTTGATAATGGGTGGCCTCATTTACCTAATGTTCTCTATATTTCTAGATGTACTAATAATAATTCAAAATGTATTTTAATGCTGAAGAACGCTCATAATATGGGCTGAATATAGTGTTGTCTATAAATTTTAAATTTGGAGTTTTAATAATAAAGTGGTTGCTTAAATAAACTCCAAAATGTATTAAATATCATTAATCCAACCGTAAAACAAATTACCAAGTTTAATATCAATTAAATATAACAAACGTATGATGCAGTAAATAGAAATAAACTACCTGAATAAGGAAGAGACACGTATGTCAGTTAAGTGTTTTGTTCATGTTATCTCATTGCTATTATACAGTGAATGTCTTTTTAGGCCGAGCATGTAAAACCCACACACAATGCAAAAATCGCACATAAGTAACGCAGTAACCATAGATACTCTTAGGGGTTCCCAGGTAACCACTAGTGTCACTTAGAAACCTAATTGTTAGTTTTTGCCTATGTTCGATTTGAAAAAATTCTCAACAGTAATTACATAAGTGGTAATAATTTTTTGATAATTTTAACTAGATTCACGAATCTTTGTTGCTATTAAGAAATCTCACGAGTGGACGAAGTCCAGGAGTGGGATCTCTTAATAGCAACAAAGATGAGTGCTAATCTAGTTAAAATTACAAAAAAAATGATTACCACGAATGTAATTCGGCGTGATTATTTTTTAAACAGTTCAAGTTGTAGATTGGGTTTGATGGAGCTTCCAGATGAGTGTCCTGATATTTTTAACAACTGCTGCTCACCTACTCCACTTTTAGCTAGTTGTGTTACAGCAGAAGAACGATTTGAATGGTTTGTGAAAAAATAGTCGCTTAATTTGCTACTAGCAAATAGTCAGTGTAATTTTGATGCTACTAGCAAATAGTCAGTGTAATTTTGATGCTATTGGTCGATTTAAATTTATTTCTCATTACTATTGGCTGATAGGACTGTTTAAACAATAATCACTTATAATACCATGAGTAGTCAAAGTTATGTCGACTATTTTTGCGGTGGTGTCACGAATGTCCATTGCGCTTTGGTACGATTAGGACGAGTGCCCTAGCACGAGTCCTAATCCCAAGCGCAATGGACATGAGTAGTGATACCACCGCAAAAATAATCTACTTAACTTTGACTAAGAATGGTATTCGAGGGACTATTTAATGAACCAAACTACTTTTTCAAATTAGTTTTTAGTAAATCTAGCAACAAACTACGCAATTTCTATAGTAACAGAACACCAATATTGACTTTTTCTAATAAAAATCGCATTTGTTAAAAATAGTCACTTGAATACCTTCTAGGAAGATATATCCACTGATATTTTTTTTATTGGTCAAGAAACGTCAGAATTCTGTATTTTCATTGGTTACTTTTTGACAGATGACAGGTGAATTGAATAGTCACTGTAATTAATTATGGGTCTCTCGATACTTAACCAAAGGAATTCATTTTTCATTTTACATATTACTCTTCTCCAATTGCTATTAACTTAATCATATTAAATTAGCCGTCTTGATAAAAGGAACTAACCTAATGTATTGCAAATCAAACTCTGAAACTAAATAGTAATAAGTATAAATTTGAACACTCTGCCGAAGTAATAATAATCTCCAACCAAATGATGAGCTCCTGTTTGCGAAAGAAATTGATTTTCAAGCTAAATAAAGATTTATATTTACTCCCGCATGATATTTTTATGCACAAAGGCATGGTAGAGTATTGAATGTAGCTCATTTGATTCACTGTAGTACGCTTTTGAGAAAACATACATATTTTTGAATAAAAGGGTGTAGTAAACGTACCAGTCTGGTTCCACAATGGAAACCACTACCTGACAGACTGCTAGGATTAAATTGGATTGGCATCACCGCCAAAAGCAGCCGCCGCTAGCAAATACAGATGCGAAATTGCGATTACAGAATACTCAAACTCAATATACCTTGCAATTTTGCTTATCTAAGGCGTAGGCGGTTATCCTTTATGTGTTCAAATAATAAACGTATAGCTACAAATTGGAAATCCGTTGTTGAAGGTGATGACACCTAATGTAGGTTTAAAAATATGCTTTAGAATATTTATTTATTCTATAACTAAGCCATACAAAGATTAACATGTAACAATTAAATAAATTAGCAAGTATTTTCTTGACCAACGATAAAGTGTTTTGTACTAGAATAAATTTCCTCAAAACTTAAATATGGCTAATTCATTTGTACATCATTTGTGCTAGTTTATGTCAAAATATATTTAAAAATAATAAAACTACCTATAGACTCTGGCGAAAGATGGCGGACAAAAGAGAAGCAAAGCACCACCTAAACAACTGCGATATGGAGAAAGAGAAAATACTACTACAGGAACGATAAAACTAGCTGAACCGAGAAGTCACCACAAAAAAGCAAAGGCAGACGGAAGACAACATATTGGGAAGTTGACCGAGAAAGCCCACTATGCAGCAAACAGAAACGATATTGACTAACTGTACAAAAAAGGAGATGCAATCAAAGAAATACAGTGAAGGCTAAAACTGCAGCACAGTTCACGGACAGCACAAAGCCGCTTACAATGATAGCGCAGAAATGCTGCTACCCCTGTTTCAAGAAATATGGAGAATGGAAAAACTCCCGCAAAACTAGAAGAAGGGGGTTATCATAAAAATGTCCAAAAAGGTATATCCCACAGACTATAATAACTACCGTAACATAACTTTCATCTCAAAGCCCAAGAAGACCTTTTCAAGAATAATACTGGAGCGACTCTGAAGACAAGTGCATTGCAGGCTCCGAAAGCAACAAGTGCGATTCAAGAATCAAATCGATACCGTAAGCATCATCATCGAATAACGACAACCACTATGAACGACTCGGAAAATCATGGACTTGTAAATAAGATATGGCGTAACTATAAATGCCAAAAGAAATACGATAAAAACCTCTCCAAACCGTTCACTATAGCTTCGGATGTACGCAATGCTATCTGCTGTCACCAATACTCTTCCTTCTAACGCTCAATCGGGTCATGTGAAATACGACGACAACAAGCCTAGATCAATTCAGTAGAGATTGATGAAAAGGAAAATTTAGAAAAATAAGCATAAACCGCAAGTTTGAAGATTAACACGGGCCAGATAAACGAGCTCAACATTAATACCAATAGTGCGGACTCTAACAGAGCCAATCAACCCGTAGGACAGTTTTTGTTGCCCAGACAATAAAAATTCCTACCTTTTATCACTTACCTTTATTCTTTACTTTCTTACTCACGTGATCACCGAGGCTGCAGTAGTTCAGATCACCGGATTTGGTGTCTCGCGCTTATTGACTTATGACTTCAAATCAGGAATAATCGCTTTGGCACAGGACAGGATATTTAGGATAACAAACATCCAGCTTGTTCCAGAAAGTCTGATTCTCCAACCAGCTTTGCAGGTAATATCTTGCACTTATAGTTAACGAATATATGCGCATTCGCTTTATTTAATTTTTAAGCAGTACCCTGGACCCCAAACATTGACCTCTCCTCCTCTTTGTAGGTTACCGAAGCTTACGTACGAAGCGTTAGGAGACCTAAAATTTACACGATATCTGAATTCGACGTTCAAACTAACCACAAATAACATACCAGAGATGTTGGATGGCCTCGAGTGAGTAATTTGCAGAAATACATAATTATCCCAGTATAACTGGCTTTATTCCAGCAATACCACACAACATTGCTTAAGGCTGATCACAGAATTCACCAATAATTTTGGAATTACTTCATCTACATCGAGTGAAAATTCCAAATCACATGCAGCCCCAGAAGGAAATAATCTCACCAAATCAGTCTCATAAAATGGCCGCCGGAAATCGTACTATCAACTATTTTGAAAACTGTTACTATAATCCCCTAAATATCAAGTTTTTTCAAAATCATCCAAAAATGCAAAAATGAGTATGCAACCAAACACACACCTAGGAACTGCTGGTCACTCTAAACCACTAAAATTCATCTGTATGTATTTAAGCGAAAAATTGTACGAAATAATTCTTGACTGCATCTAAATGTAAAATTACACG